>JAPFFP010061583.1:0-50131 GCA_026153255.1 Solanum medicagineum | reverse complement strand
CTCTAAGATTGATCTTCGGTCCAGGTATCACCAAGTGAAGGTGAGGGAGTGTGACATTCCCAAGATGGCCTTCTGGACTAGGTATGGGCACTATGAGTTTGTAGTTATGTCCTTCGATTTTACTAATGCACCAGCTATCTTTATGGATCTTATGAATAGGGTCTTCAAATGCTACCTTGATTTGTTTGTGGTGGTATTTATTGATGATATCTTGTTCTATTCCCGTAGTGAGGAGGAGCATGTGATTCACTTGAGGGTGGTGCTACAAAGATTGAGGGAAGAGAAGTTGTATCAAAAAATGAGAAACGTGAGTTTTGGTTGAAAGAGGTTGCCTTTCTAGGTCATGTGGTGTCTGGTGATGGTGTTAAGGTGGATCCTAAAAAGACGGAGACGATTAGAAATTGGCCTAGACCTTTGACTCCATCAGACATTAGAAGTTTCTTGGGTTTAGCGGGTTACTACTGGAGGTTTGTAAGTGGTTTCTCTTCTATTGCTTCTCCCATGATTATGTTGACCCATAAGAAGGCAAATTTTGTGCGAACCTATGAGTGTGAAAGGAATTTCCAAACTCTAAAAGATAAGCTTGTCTTCGCTTTTATCTTGTCTCTACTAGAAGGGTTGGAAGGGTTTGTTGCGTATTCTGATGCCTCAAGGGTTGGTTTGGGTTGTGTTTTGATGCAAAATGGTAAGGTGATAGCCTATGCTTCTAGACAACTTGACAGCTTAAGGTGTATGAACAGAATTGTCCTACCCATGATCTTGAATTGGTTGTCATGATATTTTCTTTGAAAATTTGGCGTCATTACTTGTATAGGGTGCATGCTGTTGTGTTTACCGATCATAAAAATCTTCAATATATGTTCATCCAAAAAGATCTCAGCTTGAGATACAGAAGATGGTTAGAGTTTCTTAAAGATTACCATATGAGTGTTCATTATCACCCGGGTAAGGCTAATGTTGTGGCTGATGCTTTGAGTAGGGTGTCTATGGATAGCCTAGCTCATGTTGATGATATTGGCAAAGATATGGCTAGAGAGGTCAATCGGTTTGCTAGATGGGGGTTAGGTTGGAATAGGTTTATAATGGTGGGGTTGTGGTTGTTGATTATTCTGAATCTACATTGGTTAAGGAGGTGAAGGCAAAGCAAGATCTTGACCCTGCCTTGTTAGAGCTGAAGGCCTTGGTGAGAGATGGTAAGGTGGAGGTTTTCTCCCAAGAGGGAGATGGTGCCCTTAGGTACCAAGGTAGGTTGTGTGTGCCTAATGTTGATGACTTGAGAAAGAAGATTTTAGATGAGGCTCATATTTCTTCCTTTTCTATTCACCTCGGTTCTACAAAGATGTATAGAGATTTGAGGGAAATGTTTTGGTGGGGCGGTATGAAGAGAGACATTACTAAGTTTGTATCCGGTTGTCACAATTGCCAACAAGTTAAAGAAGAGCATCAGTGGCTGGGTGGCCTAGCCCAAGATATAGAGATTCCTACTTGGAAGTGGGAGGAAATTAACATAGATTTTGTGGTTGGGTTGCCTAAGACTAGAAAGGTTTTTGATTCTATTTGGGTTGTGGTCAATAGAATGACAAGGTTCGCTCATTTCCTACCGGTCAAAACTACTTATGGTACTGAAGATTATGCTAGGTTGTATATTCATGAGTTGGATAGATTGCATGGGGTGCCTTTATCTATCATATCGGATCGTGGTGCTATTCACTTCTCACTTTTGGAGGTCCTTCCAAAGAGGTCTTGGTACCAAGTTAAAGCTTAGCATGGCCTTTCATCCTCAAACGGATGGCCAAACCGAAAGGACTATTCAAACTCTTGAGGATATGCTTAGAGCTTGTGGTTTGGAGTTTAAGGGTAGTTGGGATGATCACCGTATACTCACTGAGTTTGCTTACAATAATAGTTATCATTCAGGCATTAGTATGGTTCTTTTTGAGGCTCTCAATGGTAGATATTGTAGATCCCTGGTTGGATGGTTTGAGGTGGGGGAGATGGCTTTGTTGGGTTTGGATCTGGTTATGGAGGCTATGGAGAAGGTGAGGATGATAAGAGAAAGGTTGAAAACATCCTAAAGTCAATAAAAGTCCTATGCCGATGTGAGGAGAAGGGATCTTGAATTTAAAATTGGTGAATGGGTCTACATGAAGGTCTCACCCATGAAAGGTGTGGTTCATTTTGGTAAAATGGGTAAATTGAGTCCAAGAATTACGGGTCCTTATAGAGTGTTGAGGAGGATTCGTAAGGTGGCCTATGAGTAGGAGTTGCCCAATGACATGAATATAGTTCATCCGATCTTCTATATGTCTGTGTTGAGGAAGTATGTGGATGACCCAATTGCTATTGTGCTTGTTGATGTTGTGAGTATTGTTGAAGACAATTTGACTTACGAAGAGGTCCTGGTAGAAATTTTGGATAGACAAGTGAAGATGTTGAGGAACAGGGATGTTGCTTCCGACAAGGTCCTTTGGAGAAACCAACAAGTTGAGAGAGCTACATGGGAAGCCGAGGTGGACATGCTAAAGCGATATCCCTATCTCTTCCATTCTACTCAAGCCTAAGGTACTAATTTATGTCCCCAATGTGATTTCAAGTCTTAAGTTTCATCTCTTATTTCATTGCATGCATTCATGTTTATGTTGACACTTATGTTGGGATTTTTGAAATGGTGTTTTATTGCATTTGTTGCATTCATGTGTTGGGATGAAATTATCTTGATTACTTCTCTCATGTACATTTCTTTGACAATCGGGGACGAAGGTTCCCAAGGGGGAGATATTGAAACGCCCCAAAAATTGCCAAAGAATATGTCTCCGAAATGCCTAATTTCGTAATTTTCATATATCTCAAAATTCATGTGTGATATCGAAAATCCAACTTTATATTCATGTCAAGAGGAAAAATTGAGTGGGGAATGGGTATAACCCCGATTTTAGAGCTACCGTATCAAAATTTAATTTTCCAAAAATGACGAATTCTAGAGACGATTCGCGCCCCCGGCGTAACGCGACCAGGGCGCTGACCAGTGTTAATTTTGTGCCAATTTTCCTGTTCCAGTCCAAGGATTTGAGGCCTATGGCCTAAGCCTTCCTATCCATAAAATCACCTATACTTAGTCATTTTTCAACCCCATATCGTTCAACACATTCCCCAAAAGCATCTCTAACACTAGACAAATATTTTACCCGAATTCAGGTGTCCTAAACTCATTCCTAATCTCAAGGAATTCATTCAAGCTTCAAGTTCTCATTCACATATTCATCAAGGAAATCTCCAAATTTGAGGTATGTGGGTTTCAACCATTGGATTTTTTCACCCATGGTGCCCAACCTTCCTTCCTATGAATAATTACATATTTCTAAGTTGAATTACTTATGGGTATTACTCATTATGAACTTGATTAGAAACTATGTTGGGGTTTCATAAGATGTGACTGTTTTAGCATGTTTTGAAATAAAATCTATAATCTATTATGAAGTATGATGAGAGGTTTTGATGTATCTTGCATGAGGGTATTTCTAAGTTTTGGTGGGTTGATTTAAATTAAGTTTTTCACGTGATTTCACTCTTAAATTGCATGATTTTGAAATAGTCATCCACCAAGTGTTTGATAAAATGTCCAGTTAAGGGTTCTTGAGTTATTGAAGATCTATTGCATGGCTTATGTGCTAAGTGACTTTATGATGACGAAAGAAATGTTTGTATGTGATGATTTCATGAAAAGTATCTATAGTGTTGCAAGTTGACCAAACCTTGTTGAGGGGGTGCTGTGCCTCAATCACCTTATCGAGGGGTGCTAGGCCCATACTACCATGTTAAAAGGTATTTACCTAGACCACTTTGTTGGAGTGTGCTAGGCCCGTACTACCAATTGAGGGGTAGATACCTCAATCACCTTCCAAGGGGGTGATATGCCTTGGATTCCAAGTATCAGTTGCTTGGTCTACGATGATAGTCTCTTCCTACACATGTAATATGTTCTATACAAGCATGTTTTACTTCAAACATTGATCTTGCATGCCATATTGTTATTATACTACCCATTGTTTATGTCTATGTATTTTGATTATATTGCGTATCTCTTGTTGTATTGCATTCTACATACTTATTACATTCAAACTTACTAACACATACTCTATACCTACATGATGTCACCATGTAGGAACCGGAGCTACACTTGATCATCTTCTTATTTCACATGGCTAGTTGGTTCTCTTGAATATAAGCTTCTGGTGAGTCCTTAAGTTCGAGGACACAAGCTTGCTCTTTTACTTTTGCTGTCTCTTTATGTTGTACTCTAATACTAGAGGATGAGCCTGAAAAGTTGTCTTGGCCCCCGATCGAGTCTAAACTTAGAGGTGTTGTTGGACAAGTTATATAATGATGCTTTAAGCTTTGACTCTTGTATGTTCTTGAGCTATGAAAGACTCCCTTAGCCCCTTTATCCTTACTTTATATTCTATTGATGCTGTTTACTTGCTTCCATAGCCAAGGATGTGTAATGATATGCTAAGAGGCTTGTTTGGTGTCCCTTCGGGTTCCCCATTCACCGTGTCACGTCTAGGCCCTAGGCTTGGGTCATGACATTAACATTCCCCATCATTGCCAGGCTAGTGAGGTGTTTGTTCATACCTTTGTTGAAGGTTTGGAACCAAATACCAAGATTCTTCTTGATTCTGCTGCACGTGGACAAGCCCTTGAGAAGTCATATGATGAGTTGTATGCTCTCCTTGATTGCATTGCACAAGGAAATCCTAAATGGAATGGAGGATCTAGCAGACCGGTGGTTCAAAAGCAAGTAGACATGTTGGAGGTAAATACACTGACTGCTCTACAAGCACAAATGTCATCAATGCAGAACATGTTGTCAACTTATTTCAACAACCTATCTTTGGGCCAACAACCAACTCCAAAGAATATGGTCCAACAACAATAGAATAATTGGTGTGATGTCTGTGGAGGTGGAGATCACACTGCAAAATTTTGCGACAAAAATGTAGAGGCTGTGCACTTTATTGGCAATGCAAATAGAGGTGGTCATCAAGGTTTTGGGAATACCTCTAACCAAACATCTCTTAGGGTGGAAATCAGCAAAATCAGGGGCCTCTGTAGCATAGACCATAAGATGGAAATTCATTTTACAATCAGCAGATGCAGCAGCCCCCAAAGCAAGCTAATGTGGGAAATATAAGTGATAGTGAGGTGCTATGACAAGTTCTAGGAAATCAGTAGAGGAAAGAGGATGAGATTTTTCAGAATAAGCAAAGCATCCAAAATCTAGAAAAGCAGTTGGGATAATTGGCGAGCACAGTAAATGTTAGACCTCAAGGTGGCTTGCCAGGGACCATAGAACCCAACCTAAAACAAGTGAATGTTTTTAGCGCTAGAAGTGGGAGACCTTTGGCAGAGTTAATCCCAAAGTAGAGGGATGGGACTAACATAAGCCCTGGCAAAGAGAATGAGGCTGGCAATCCCAGCCTACCTAATGCGAAAACGGCTCAAACACCAAAGCCTCCTCCTTTATTTCCTCAAAACCTGAAAAAGAAGAAGGAGGATAAGTGCTTCCAGAAGTTCATCAGGCTCCCGAAATAGGTACAAGTTAACTTACCTCTTATTGATGTTTTTGCACGGGATCCCAAGGTATACAAAATACGTGAAGGACATTGCGGCCAACAAGAATATGTTGGTTGAGCTCGAGATTGTGGAACTTGCTGAAGATTGTAGCTCTAAGATCTTGAAAAATGCTAAGTTGCCAACTAAATTGAAGGATCCTAGAAGTTTCACTATTTAAGTAATGAATGGAAATTATTTGAACCCCAGGGAGTTGTGTGATCTGGGTGTAAGTGTCAATCAATCTCATGCCCAGTTCTATGTTTAGAAAGTTGAGAAGATCCTAAGCCCACTACCATTTTGTTACAACTGGCAGATTGTTCGGTGGCAAGATCAGATGGAATGATAGAGGATTCCTTATTCCAAGTGGGGTCATCATGGACTTTAAACCTGATACAGAGGTTCAATTCACTCTCGGATGCTCATTCCTAGAAACAAAATGAGCATTGATAAATGTTGCAGCAGGGCGGCTAATTGTGCATGCTCATGATAAGGTAAAAGTCTTCGACATCTACCAAGCTTAAAGTTACCTATTGTATATGAGGATTTGGCAGCCATCACTGTTAGACACAGAGGCTGCAGTTAGTTAGGTTGAGATCAAGGAGCCTCTAGACAAGGTATTATTGAATCAAGGGCTAGTGGATGACCTTGAAGCGTGAGAGATTGAAAGTGTGCTGAATAATCATAATGTCAGAATACTAATGAAAGTTTTTGAGCCCTTAAATAGAGTATTGGGGTCACCACCCAATCCCTCCATCGAAGAAGCCCCTCAACTAGAGTTGAAGCCATTGTCGTCACATCTCAGGTATGTTTTCCCTAGCGAAAATAACACTTTACTTGTAATATTGTCTGTAGCCCAGGTAGAGGCAATTGTTGTGGTGCTGCAAAAGAGGAAACGAACTATTGGTTGGCAAATTTCAAATATTCATAGCATTAGCCTAGCCTTATGTGTGTATACAATCTTCATGGAGGAGGGCCATAAGCTAGTAGCTCAGCCACAACGAAGGTTGAACCCCATTATGAAAGAAATGGTAAAGAAGGAGGTGACTAAGTGGCTAGATGTAGGCATCATCTTTCCAATCTTATATAGCAAGTGGGTGAGCCATGTATAATGTGTCCCCAAGAAAGGGGGAATGACAGTGGTTACAAATGAGAAAAATGAGCTCATCTTGACTAGAATAGTCATAAAATGGAAAAATATGTATGGACTACAAGAAGCTGAATAATGCCACCCGGAAAGATCATTATCCTGTTCCTTTCATTGATCAAATTCTAGATAGGCTAGAAGAGCAGGAATATTATTGTTTCTTAGATGGGAACTGGGGGTATAATCAGATCATTATAGCCCCGGAGGACCAGGTGATGACCATATTCACCTGTCCTTATGGTACATATACATTCAAGAGTATTCTCTTTTGGCCTGTGCAATGCACCCACCTTCCAAAGGTGCCTGATGGCTATATTCCACAACATGGTGGAAGATTTTGTGGAGGTCTTCATAGATGATTTCTCAATCTTTAGGGAGTCATTCAAGGTGTGTTCGCAGAATCTGGACAAGGTTCTAGCTCGCTATGAGGAGACCAAACTCATCCTAAACTAGGAGAAATGTCATTTCCTAGTAAAAGAAGGGATAGTCTTGGGGCATAAGGTGTCATAACGTGTCTTAGAGGTAGATAAAGAAAAGATCAAGGTGATTGAAAAGCTACCTCCGACCAGGTCTGTCAAAAGAGTTAGCAGTTTTCTTCGGCATGCAGGGATCAATCACAAATTTATCAAGGACTTTTCAAAGATCTCAAAGCCATTGTGTGCCCTACTAGATAAAGAGGTACAGTTTAACTTTGATGCTACATGCTTGTAGGCTTTTGAGACTTTGAAGAAGCGGCTAATTGAAGCACCTGTCTTGACAGATCCAAATTGGGAGCTCCCTTTTGAATTGATGTGTGATGCTAGCAACATTACTGTAGGAGCAGTACTGGATCAATGCAAGGACAAACTGTTTTACTTTATATATTATGCTATCAAGAACCTGGACCCAGCGCAATGCAACTACAATGCTACTGAGAAAGAGATGTTGGAATTGGTGTATGCTTTTGACAAGTTTCGGTCCTATTTGGTGGGTACCAAGGTTATAGTGTTCACAGATAATGCAGCTTTGAGGTACCTATACAACAAGAAAGATGCCAAACCCTGATTGATCAAATTGATACTATTATTATAGGAGTTTGACATTGAGATCAAAGATTGAAAAGGCTGTGAGAATAAGATTGCCGACCACTTGTCCCTATTGGAGAATGGTACACGCATAGGTGAGAAGAATCAGATCAAGGAGGAGTGCCCTAATGAGCAACTCTTGGCATTAGAGGTAGAGGAGTTGTCATGGTAAGCTAATGTTGTAAACTACTTGGTGGGTGGAGTTTTCCTCCTGGATGCTAACTATCGGCAGAGGAAGCTACTGGCTCATGACACTAAGGCTTATATCTAGGATACGTCATATCTCTTCAGGAAGGGTGCTGATAGAATGGTAAGGAGGTGTGTTCCTGAGGTGGAAGTGCATCAGGTACTTGAAAGATGTCATGCTGCACCTAGTGGGGTCATCATGAAGGAGAACGGACAACCCACAAGGTGTTGCAGTCGAGTTTATTTTGGCCAACACTTTTCAAGGATATTGTGTAGTTTTTGAGACAACATGATGCTTACCAGAAGATAGGCACCATATCCAAGAGGCATGAGATTCCCCTAAATAACATCCTAGAGGTAGAGATCTTTGATGTGTGGGGGATGGACTTCACAGGTCCATTCCCACCCTCTTTTGGTAATCACTACAAAATGGTCGTAGTTTGAATATGTGTCCAAGTGGGTTGACACAATAGCACTACCCACTACTGACTCCAAGGTGGTGAGTAACTTTCTGAAAAGCAGATCTTCACAAGATTTAGTACTCCAAGAGCTATCACCAGTGATGGAGGTGCGTATTTCATTGACCATACTGTGAAAAACTGTTAGCTAAGAATGGGATGAATCACAAAGTGGCCACAACTTATCATCTACACACAAGTGGACAGGTAGAGGTGTTGAATCCGAGGTTAAACAAATCTTACGGAAGACTGTCAATGCCACAAGGAAGTATTGGGCCATCAGGCTTGATGAGGCTGGGCCTATAGGACAACATACAAAACCCCAATAGACACATCTCCATACAAGATAGTTTATGGAAAAGGATGCTACCTCCCTGTTGAGCTTGAACACCAGGCATATTGGGCTATCAAAAAGCTCAATCTCGATCCAGAGCTCGTAAGGCACAAGTAGTTTGAACAACTGGTGGTGTTGGATGAGTTCTGAAACTATGCATAAGAGAATGACAAGATCTACAAGGAGAAGACAAAGAAATGGCATTACAGGCATATCATCAGGCGTACCTTTGAGCCTAGGCAAAAGGTACTTCTTTTTATCTCTCATCCTAAATTGTTTCCAAGTAAGCTGAGGTCCAAATGGAGTGGGCCATATACAGTGGTGAGTGTAATGCCACACAGTGCAGTCGAACTTCATGGTGGGGCTACAAATCAAACTTTTTTGATTAATGGATAACATGTCAAACACTATTACGGTGTTCCAGCGAATCGTGAAGAGGAGGCCATTGAATTGGCCAATGATGAGTACGTACTTATTGTGTCATGCCACGACGGTAAATCAGGCATTGCACGGGATCCAACCGTGGTGAGGTAACCATCATTTCTTTATTAATTTTGATTTTGATTTTGATTTTTATATATATATATATATATATATATATATATATATGAAAAGATCATTAAAAAAGGAGTCATTGCCACAAAACGTTGGTCCATGACAGGTTCGCGCCGTAGACATTCACTGATCCAATGTAATTTTTGTCGTCTTCAATTCCCATCAATTCGTTAGGTATTTTTGGATTTTTCTTCGCCAGATTAACTTGTTTCACTATTTGTTTAGCATAATCAAGTGCTTTGGGATTTTTACATGGTTCGGTGCTCAAAACACAAAGGTTTTCGGACCCCAAAAATTTTCAAAACCAGAAAGGTGCACAACAAGTTCATGTTGCAGACCTATCATGGAGATGAGCTTGAGGTGAATGGCCTATTTCGCAAAAAATAAAAAATAACAAGTACAAGTCCGCAACAGGTCCGCGTCGCAGACCTATCGCGGACATGTACAGTTTTGGGTGGTCTTTAAAAAATCAACTCGGCTCACTACCCCTCCCCTCGCTCATTAAACCCCCCCCCCCCATGCAATTTAAATCTTATTTATGCGATAGTCAAACTAAAAAACCCTCATTTCTCTAAATTTCGTCACTTTTTCACCACAAAACACCAAATTCAAACAAATTCGTGATGCCCTTCATGTCCCTAAATGTTTTTCATAGTGTTATCTTTTAAATCATCACTCAAGGTATGTGTTCTTCTGTAACGACCATGAAAATGCCCGAAAATGTGCCTCAAAATGTCCGAAATTTTAATTTCCTTATAACTCAAAATTCATTTGTTATTTCAAAAATCCGACTCTGTATTCTTCTTCAGGGGGTCAAAATTAGGGTGAAAAGGGTCTAACCTTGATTATAGAGCAACCGAATCGAATTATAAATTTTCCAAGAAAGCTGAAAACATTGCGTAAGACGCATCGCAGAAGTGTGTATTGCTGAGTCTGTTTTTTGTGCTCGGTCCAAGACTTTTAAGTCTTGGGCCTAAATGTTCCCATACATATTTTTACCCGTACTTAGACTTATTTCACTCTCATATCATCCTAAACATTCCTCAATAGTCACTCGAACCCTTAGTCTTATATTTCTTTCAAGATTCAAGTCCCAAACCCTCATAGTAAGCTAAGGTTCTCCTTCAAGGTTCTTCTTCAAGCTTCAAGTCTCCATCTTCAATCTTCACCAAGTTCATCTCCAAGCTAAGGTATGTGGGTTTCTTTCATGGGCTCCTTTCACCTATGATACCCAAGCCTCCTTTTACATAGATTGCATGATTTAAAGTTGATTTTCAAATGGGTCTTGCATATTATGAAATTCACTGTACACTATGTTAAAGCTATGCAAAATTGTAACCATTTTGCTATGTTTTGAGCTATGAACTTTGGATCTGTTGTAAGATTTGGGAAGAGGTTTTGATGTATATGTCTGTTGCAAGGTGTTGATTGATGGTTTTACAATAGGTTTTCTTGCATGATTTTATCTCTGATTTGCATGGTTTTATACTACCACTTCACACCCTCTAAGTGTTTGATTAAATGTCCAGATGTGGTTTCTTGAATAGTTGAAGGTCCAAATCATGAGATATGATATGAAGGACTATTTGATGATGAAGTGAGCTTATGTACATGACATATTCTATATAAAATATTTCATTAAACCATACCCGAGACAGGGGGACAAGAGCCTGAGTAACCATGTTGGGGGTTTATACTCATCAACCATGCGAGGGGTTTATACTTCGTTACCGTGTTGGTAAGGTGTGACTACCATCAACCATGTGAGGGGTTTATACAACACAACCACCAAGGGGTTTATACCTTGAATAGCTAGCTTGGTCTCTTCTACACATATGATATCATATATGAGCATGAGTTACTTAAGCATGTTTTACTTAAGCATTGATCGTACATGTCATATTTGTATATCCTATTGCTTAATATTATACATTTTGATTATGATGCCTATGTATTGTTGCATTGCATCCTACATAATTAGTACATCCAAACATACGAATGCATACTCTATTCCTATATGATGTCACCATGTAGGAATCGGTGCCCAAGTTGATCATCGTCCTCCACGTGGCTAGTTCTGTGCTATTCAAGCTAGTTGGTGAGTCCTACACTTCTGGGACCTAGTCTATATTTCTTCGATTATGTATTGAGACATTCATCATTATTGCTTATTTCGACTATGAGGGTGAGCCTGATTACTTTGTCATGGCCCCCGCTTTTATCTATGTATTACAGGTGTTTGTTGGACATGTTAAGTACCTATGATATGAATTAACTCTTGTCTTTTGACCATGATATTATGCAAGCTTTTCCTTTATCACTATTTTCCACATTCTTTTATCTTTGATGCTTGATTTATTGCTTTTGCAACCAAGGGTGTGTAATGATGCTTTATGGGGCTTGCTTGGGGTCCCTTCGGTTTCCCTTTGTGTCGTGTCACGTATAGACCCTAGGCTTGTGTCTTGACAAACTTTGTATCAGAGCACTAGGTTGATAAATCCTTGGAGTCTAACACACCACATCGATTAGAGTCTTATTTACGGTAGTATTGTGCACCACAACTATGAGTAGAAAGCTATTAGGCGTTCTAGGAAATGTTCCACTTCTTCATGATCTATGTCGTGCGACAGAGTTAGATGTCCTAGGGTTTATTGCTAACCCCTAACTGTTACATTCCAGGACATGTATCAACCTACTTAGGATAGTGATAAGATGAATGCGGAGATTTGCAATGCTCTATAGAAAGTGGCCAAAGCGGCGGTGAAATTGGCAACTCACCTCGAACAACAAGTGGGTGCTTCCGGGACATTAAATTTTAACAAGAGAGATAGTGAGGCCAAAACGGCCTGTGTTGAAGGAAAGTTCCAAAGTCTCAAGGCTAGGGGTGATGCTATGTGTCCAACATGTGATAAGACTCATAGGGGCCCATGTTTCAAGGTCACCAATGCTTGTTTTCATTGCAGCGAAGTAGGACATAAGAGGAGGGTTTGTCCTCAGAAACGCAATAAGAGTAAGGAGGGTGATGAAGGGCTGGCTCTTATTAGATGCCCAAAATATGGGAGGACTCATAGTGGCACATGTTGGAGGAACACGTTTGTATGCTTTGGGTGTGATGAGATAGGCCACAGAATTCTGGTTTGCCCATATGGTCGACCTTTAGATCAAGGTGGTCGTGTTGGTCAAGTGACTCGAGCCGGGGATGAGATGCCTGATGCTATTATCGGTAAGTTGAAGTTTTCTTGGCTTTGTTGTGCATTTATTGTTAGGCTTGGTGTGTCACTATTTCTTCTCTACTCTTTTAGTTTCTAGTGGGGCTTCTCGTGTGCCCAAGGTGTTGTGTGAATCTTTGGTGTCTATCCTTTTATTGGGTATATTATTGCTAGGAGATTCATAAGTGTTGGGTTTGTATTGCATTAGATCTTGCTTTATGGTTTGTTTGAGTGGCATGGTGGATTTGAATATCATTATAGGGATGGAATGGGTACATGCATGTAGTGTCTTCATGGATGGTAGGACCCGTAGAACTAGATCCCGAATCCCTAATGAACCCGTCTTGAACTGGGAGGTTGTCAAGTGGTAGCAAATGAGGTAGGCCTATTTTTTGTCTTAGGGTACAGTTGGGTCTCTAAGGGGTTGCATTTGTCATCTTCTAAGAATAGAGGTATAAAACCTAAGTTTATTTGTCATTGAGTTGTTGTTGGTGGTAGATGAGGCCTTGAATGTCCCTTTCCAATATTTCAAAATTGAGGTAGTGTCTTTTGGTTTGTCTAGTCTCATGAATATGATCTTTTAGCCCTTATTCTAATAGGCTTATATTGTTTTTGGTGATGATATGAAGGTTTGTGTTCCTTAATGAGGTAGTGTATGTGAGTCTTTTGAGGGTAGTACAACAAGGTTTAAGGAAGAAGGTTTGATGTTAAATAGGAGGAATGAGGATTTTGGTGGTAAGAGGTTGCCTTCCTAGGTCATGTGATACTGGGTGATGGTACTAAGGTGGACCCTAGTAAGAAGAAGGTGATTAGAGATTAGCCTAGACCTTGACTTCCTTGGGTTAGGAGCTTCTTGGGGCTCAGTAGGCTATTACCGAAGTTTGTGAATAAGTTCTCTTCTATTATTTCCCCTATAACTTAGTTGACCCTAAGTAAGGCCAATTTTATGACCAACGTTTTGAGTGGGGTGATTTGATAGGTCCGGGAATTGATACTTCTTTGTTCTATTCTTTGGTGCTAGTAGGATTCACGTGTATAAGGGTTGATCCTTGATCCCTTCCAATCTAGGAGACCCAAAACTATTTTCAAGAAAAACAACATGGATTTTACTTACTTTAATTTTGTGTTTTGAATATTATAATTCGTAAAATTCTATTGATGTGTGGGTAGTGTTCATTTGATGATTTTGATGTGATTTAAACGCCTATATGAGGATTTACTTTGGGTTTATGGAATTATAAGTATGCATGTCCCCTTTTTGAATTACTTATGCATGAGAGATTACACTATGGATTTAAATGTGTATTCAATTATGTTTTCACTTCATATTCATATTATAAATATTAATTTTAGATTGAGTGTTAATTACCCATGTCATTCCCTCATTGATCATAGCATATGGATTCATGTACATGGATTATTTTGAGAAACTATGTTATGGGTTAATCCCAATTTTGTTTTATGGTATGAAATTTGACAAAATGTTGGTTATGACAATATTGTGATCACATGGTTTTCGGCTCATTGAGCATTTGGGTGCTGTACCATTTTGTGTATGAATAGGTTGTTCTTATGCATGAATATTGCGACTATGAAATTATGATTTTGGCGTCTGAACCTAAGTATGAATTATTATGAATGGTATTTGGCCTTTAAGTCCAACTATGCTTTGAAATGGTCCGGAAAGATAAAATGACTATTGCCTCTTTGAAAGTATGTATATATATATTATAAGTATTCTTGTGGAATGATGACTTAGCACCGATGGATTGGGGGGGCGGGTCTATAAGGGTTGCCCCATGTTCTTGTTGCATAGAGCCTTGTCTTTTGATCTTGGTTGAACTTAGCTTGATGGGTTGGAGGTCTTGTGGTAGTTTGGGCTACTTACATAGCATGCTACGAATGAGTGTAGAACCTGTAAGGTTGTAATATGATGTTTGAGGATGGTCGATTCATTTGGTCAATTAAAATGGGTTAGTCACTTCTCTAAGATTGATCTTTGGTATGGGTTTTGTCCCCAAGTGAGGATGAGGGTAGGTGACATACCTAAGTGTCTTTTCGGACTAGGAGTGGGCATTATTAGTGTTGATGGAGTTGTTTGGTTGACTTATGCACCGGTGGTGTTTGTGGGATACTTGAATAGGGTCATAGAACCTACCTTAGTATGTTTGTGGTGGTCTCTAGTGATGAGGTATTGATTTGTTTAGAGCTTGTCGATCATTTGGGGGTAGTGTTGCAGGTCTTGGAGGATGTGAGATTGTTTGCTAAATATGATAAGTGTACATTGTGGATAAAAAGAAAGTGGTTAGAATTCTTTAAGGATTATGAAATGAGTGTGCATTATTTTTCCCCGATAAGGCTAATGTTGCGGTCAGTGCTCTAGGTAGCCTAGCATGTGTTGTTGATGGTGGCAAGGAGGAGACTAGTGAGGTCCATCGGTTGGTTAGATTGGAAGTTAGGTTGATGGAAGTTGAGCATGGTAGTGTAGCATTCTTGATGGTTTCAAATAACCTTTGGTTAAAAAGTCTAGATTAAGCAAAGCATTGATTCTGCCTTATTAGAGTTTGAAGTTTTTGGTGAAGAGATGGTAGAGTGGAGGTTACCTCCCAAGAGGGAGATGGTGGTTCGTGGCAACAAGTGGAATAAGTGTATTCAAGGTTGACAATTGAGTTATGATTGCGATGTGCTTTTAAAGCGTATAAGGAGTTGGTAAGGTTGCCTATGGATGGGATTTACCTAGGGATATGATTATGGTTTGTTCGGTTCTTCATGTTTTTGGTTTGAGAAGATGTGTTGGTGGCTGTAGTGCTATAACACTCTTTGATATTGTGGGTGATGTGGAGGACAAGTTGGCTCAGGGGAAGGTTCCGGTTGGTTGGTTTGAGGTTAGAGAGGTGGCTTTATTGGGACCGAATCTGGTTATGGATGCCCATGAGAAGGTTAGGATGATTACGGAAAGGTTAAGAATAGACCAACGTCGTCAAAAATCTTATGCCGATGTGAATAGAAGAGACCTTGAATTCAAAGTTGGTGATTGGGTTTACTTGATGGTTTCTCCAATAAAAGGTGTGGCCCATTTTGGTAATAAAGGGAAGTTGAATCCAAGATATGTTGGTCCTTATGAGGGCGTAAAAAGGGTTGGAAAGGTAGCTTACGAGTTGAAGTTGCCTAGTGAAATGAATTCAGTTCATCTGGTGTTTCACATCTCTATGTTGAGGAAATGCGTTGGTGATCCTAATGCTATTGTGCCTCTTGATGTCAGGGGTGTTATTGAGGATAACTTGACATATGAACAGGTTTTGGTTCAGATCTTGAATAGGCAAGGAGAGAGATTGAGAACAAAGAGGTGGCATCTGTTAAGGTCCTTTGTAGAAACCAACAAGTCGAAAGTGCTACATGGGAGGCCGAAATGGACATGCAAAAGCAGTATCCTTTATCTTTTCCACTCCACTCAAGCCTAAGGAACTAATCCTAAGTCCCATATTTGATTCCAAGTCTTATGTTCCAGTCTATGTCATTCATATGCATTCATGTTTAAGTTGGCAAGTTTATGACGATTTTAACCTTAAGTTGCGATTTTGAAAATGGTGTTTTAAAAGCAATGTTGCATTCTTATAGGGGCTGATTTTTTTCATGATTACACTTGTTATGCATGTCTTTTACATTCGGAGACGAATGTTCCCAAGGGGGAGATATTGTAACGACCCCGAAAGTGCCCGAAAATGTGCCTCGGAATGCTCGAAATGTTAATTTCCATATATCTTAAAATATATTTGTTATTTCAGAAATTCGACTTTGTATTCTTGTTTAGGCAGTCAAAATTAGGGGGAAAAGGATCTAACCTCGATTTTAGAGCATCCAGATCGAATTATGAATTTTTCAAGAAAGCTAAAAACAGTGTGTAAGGCGCACCGCTTCCGCGACGCGCCAGTGTGTATTTATCAGTCTGTTTTTTGTGCTCGGCCCAAGACTTTTATGTCTTGGGTATAAATGTTCTCATATGTACTTTTACCTATACTTAGCCTTATTTCACCCTCATATCATCCTAAACATTCCCCAATACTCACTCAAACCCTTAGTCTTATATTTCTCTCAAGATTCAAGTCCCAAACCCTCATCCTAAGCTAAGGTTCTCCTTCAAGGTTTTTCTTCAAGCTTCAGGTCTCCATCTCCAATTTTCACCAAGTTCATCTCCAAGCTAAGGTATATGGGTTTCTTTCATGGGTTGATTTCACCTATGATACCCAAGCCTCCTTTTACATAAATTGTAGGATTTAAAATTGATTTACAAATGGGTCTTGCATATTATGAAATTCACTGCACACTATGTTAAAGGTATGTAAAGTTGTAACTGTTTTGCTATGTTTTGAGCTATGAATCTTGGATCTATTGTAAGATTTGAGGAGGTGTTTTGATGTATATGTCTTGAGGGTGTTGCAAGGTGTTGATTGATGGTTTTACAATGGGTTTTTTTTGCATGATTTCATCTCTAATTTGCATGATTTTATAGTATCACTTCACGCCCTCTAAGTGTTTGGTAAAATGTCAGGATGTAGTTTCTTGAGGAGTTGAAGGTCCAAAGCATGAGATATGATATAAATGACTATTTGATGATGAAATAAGCTTATGTATATGATATACTCTATATAAAGTGTTGCACTCGACCATACCCAATCCGGGGGGATAAGAGCCCGGCAACCATGTTGGGGGTTTATACTCATCAACCATATGAGGGGTTTATACTTTCTCACCATGTTTGTAAGGTGTGATTACCATCAACCATGTGAGAGGTTTATACCACACAACCACCAAGGGGTTTATACCTTGAATAGCTAGCTTGGTCTCTTCTACACATATGATATCCTATATGAGCATGAGTTACTTAAGCATGTTTTACTTAAGCATTGATTATACATGTCATATTGTATATTATGCCTATTGTTTAATATTATGTATTTTGATTATGATGCCTATCTATTGTTGCATTGCACCCTACATACTTATTACATTCTAACGTACTAACACATACTCTATGCCTACATATGTCACCATGTGGAACTGGTGCCCAAGTTGATCATCCTCTTCCATGTGGCTAGTTCGGTGATATTCAAGCTAGTTGGTGAGTCCTCCATTTCGGGGACCTAGTCTATGTTTCTTCTATTATGTATTGAGACATTCATCTTTATTGCTTAGACTATGAGGGTGAGCCCGATTACTTTGTCTTGGGCCCCGCTCTTATCTATGTATTAGAGGTGTTTGTTGGAGATGTTAAGTACCTATGATATGAGTTTAACACCTATCTTTTGAGCATGATATTGTGAAGCTTTTCCCTTAGCCCCATTTTCCACATTTTTTTTATCTTTGATACTTGATTTATTACTTTAACAACCAAGGATGTGTAATGATGCTTTATGGGGCTTGCTGGGGATCTATTCAGTTTCTTCTTGTGTCGTATCACGTCTAGGCCCTGGGCTTGGGTCATGACATCTTCACTCCTTTTTTTCTGATAATTGCTTGGATAAGTTAATTTTTGGGTATCATGGGTTTTTTTTCCCCTTTTGTGGTTGTTCTTTATAGAAATTGATGGAATGAATTTTGTTGGATGAGGAATTTATATCCTTAATTTCATGTATAAGAATGATTTTGTGCTTAATGATTATGGGTCACCACCCTAGGTCGAAATTGGGGGACAATTGGGGATGAATTTTTGATATAGTGGGTTTGGGCCCAATGTTCCTAAATTCTTGATGTGTTCATGTTGGGTTTGTTGAGAAATTCTTGTGTTGGGTACTTTTTCAAGTCTTGTGCCATACTGGCTCCCCAAAGTGTGAGGATAATGTTGATAAATTCACTTGTTTGGGTGTGACTGCCTATTTGTTAAGGATATGTGAATTTTTGATATTTGTGGTGCTGATGGTGCTTTGTAAATAAGTGTGGTATGTGTGTGGTTGACCATAATACTAGGGTCATTGTGTATGCTCAGTGGTAATTATCCGGAATAAGATGGGAAGTCTGAGCACCTTCTCAACCCTTGGTTTGAACTAAGTGTGGGGTTGGTTTTCGGATTGTTCCTTGTTGTGGGGGCTATGTGTATTCCACGTGCTAATTGTATCTTTATGCTGGTGTAAGATAATCATGGCCTCCAGAGCACATAGAATCGGATACGCAGAAGCCTCTAGCAACAGAATCGGGCAGGCAGGAGCCTGTAGTAGCAGGAGATGAGCCAGAGACATTCTCGAGGTTCCCAAAGCTCCAGCTCCTCCTCGGAGCCAAAGAACTCAATATGGGGTCAACGCGGTGGTAAGGGAAGGAAAGCATTGGTATAAGGCACATGATGAGACAAAGTACTTCCCGGATATGTCCATTGATGCATACACCTTGGCAAGGGACTATCCGAGCATCTATAATAAGTTCTTGGATTACTGCTTAAATTTTCTCTTTGGGAGACTCTTCCTTGCAACCTTAGTGTAGTCCGAGAGTTTTATGCAAACATGAAGGTTGAGGCATGCTCCCAGATTGTCACAGTTTGGGGGATAGAGGTTAATATCACCCTAGTTGTTATCAATGCAATCTTGGGCACTAGGAATGTTTCCATCCATCACACATTGGCTAGAGTGACCTCCACAACTAAGTGGATTCATCATAGTTATAAGAGGTATCACCATTCATTTCCTTTTGTACCTAAGATAACACTTTAGTAAGATCACATGGGACTGGGTGTGTTTGGAATATGCTCTCATGACAAGGGCAGAGTTGAACTTCGGGGCCATCTACAAATCCTCCATGAGGAAAGCTCATGCACATCAAGGATTCAGGTATGCCTTTGGGGGTTTGATTACTAAATTGTGCAATCGTGCATGTGTACCTAAGGAGCCCCTCGATGACGTCCCATACATTGAGGTCCCTCACTATAATGTGGCAAACATCAGTGGGCCTAATGTGTCTTTAGGACCTATGCTAACCATTGTTAAGAGGGCACACAACGATGAGCTTATCACAGTTCGTATGTTTGTGCTAGAGATACTGCGCCACAAGGTAGGTGGTAGACTTCCACTTGCTAGGAGCTTGATGAGGTAGAGGCCCGGTACACGCTAAACGCCCATGCAAATATAGTTTTGGGTATCGGCCCTCAGTTTTTTGAGCCACTGGAAAAAATGATTTGCCCACGAATTCAGAAGATGCTAGGGAGGTGATGTGCTGTCAAAACACAACACATTTAATGCCTAAAACAAGGGATTTCGTGAGTTCATAATATGACTTTTTATATTTTTATGTATTTTTCTTGCAGAAAAGTTAGGTTGGCATGATTTTGAAGAAAAGTTGTAGACTTTGCTGTAGCTTAGGACATATGAGCACACTTACGAGTCGTAGCCCAAGCTACGAGTCGTAGGGTGTGTCGTAGCAATAATCAAAGACCAAAAATTCAGAAATCTATTAAGTGGAGGTCACCTCTACGAGGCCATCCTACGAGTCATTGTGAAAATTATGACTCGTATAGGTAGACTCGTAGCAGGAATCAGAGAGCCAAAATGTTGGAGCAAAAATGGAAGACCAAGACTACGATAGGAACATATAAGTCGTAGCTCAAGCAATGACTCGTACCTATGGGTCGCACTATTCTAATCCAAGATGCCACGAACCTAATGCGAGACCCCAACTATGACTCATAGGTCATTCTACGAGTCGGACCTGCGAGACTTATCAACTGCCAGTTGTCTTTTCTGTATAAATTCTACGGTTATTTTATAAATACTATATATAGTTTAAGTTATGTTTCTAGACAGAGTTGGACAAGGAGACATTGGAGAATCACCTTTTGAATCTTTTCTTAGTTTTTTAGAGTAGCTTATTGTTCTCTCTTGGGAAACCCATTTTGGGGATTGCAAATCTTGTCTTGTACTCATTGTTGATCAATCAAGCTTGTGGATTTGCAACTTGTGGTGCTACTTTTTTCATTATTATTGGTAAAACTCTCATTTATGTCTTGTATGTGCATTTTTGCTTGTTTTGCCTTAGCCATGAGTAGCTAAGCACCCACAACTTGGGGTTGTGGGAACCATGGGTAGTCGAATTGAGATAACCTAGGTTTATTGCATTTCTATGATTGGGGTTTTCATGTATTGTCTATTTCCCTTCATTATGATTGATGTTTGGTGGTGGCGAACACCGAATCCCGCCTACTATCACGATCCCGACCAAGATAGTGACGAATAGGAAAAGGGAAGTAGATGACAGGATTCAACCATTTCTTCTCGCCTAATCAACCGAACCTGACCAAGGTGAGGTTGATTGGGATAATTGGTGCCGTTTATTTGGTACACCATGGTTGCCGACAAAGCACCATGGTGAAATTCAACCTTCACCTTCACAGTAGGGCTGGAAGAACCTAAGTTACCGTCCTGCATGCTAATCTTCTATTGTGGTCATGTTACCATGGTTAATCGAGTCAACAAACCATGAGGAACACAATTCCCAAGTTCTCCCTAAAATGGAGTGTTTTCCCACGTAGTAGTATAAGTCATAATTTTACTTTTGTTTTTGAATAACAAAACCCCCCATTTAGAGATTTAAGTTATTAATGCTTGAAACGATTAGTAGTGAAGTCTTATAGTCAAGCCCTGTATTCCCTGTGGATTCAACCCATACTTAGGTTAGGTTAATTGATGAAAATGATCGCTTTCTTATTGGAACGTGAACATAAGGATGATAAAAAATATATTTGTCAAAAATTATGGCGATGTTGCCAAGAAATACTAGGTTTTGATTTGATTTCACTATTAGTTAGTTCTAGTGTTGATTTCTAGAGTCTCGTGTATTTAACTTTTGTTTTTGTTTTTTTGTTTGACTTTATTTGCAGGGTGTACTAGGTTGTTTGCCCAATACAAAGAGCCAAGGCAATCCCTTAGCTTCACTCAATTTGGAAATCCTTCGACTGCTAAGAAAAATGACTCAAGTGAATAAGGATATCAAGGTTAAGGAGGATGTGAATACGACCAAGGACATGGGAAGAGAGGAGAATCCACAACAAAGGGGTAACATACCACAACTTAGGGACTTCAATGAAAATTCTTATGGATGGAATCAATATCGATTGAACCCTATGGCTATGGACATTATTGGTGCCATAGCAGCCTCCTTTACAGGTAGA
Organism: Solanum medicagineum; assembly: GCA_026153255.1. Taxonomy (NCBI): domain Eukaryota; kingdom Viridiplantae; phylum Streptophyta; class Magnoliopsida; order Solanales; family Solanaceae; genus Solanum; species Solanum medicagineum. The sequence goes on along the minus strand of JAPFFP010061583.1, from coordinate 28,420 downwards.
TACTAAGTTCACAGTATCAAGTGGATTGCTCTAAATGCTCCAAAATTGCTTCACAGAGCTACCTTCGGAGGATCCCCATCGTCATCTTCAAAATGTGGTATTTGTTTGTAAGTGTCATGGGGACACAAAACCCTTCTATTGATGTTGTTGGTTTAAGAGTGTTTCCATTGACATTTATTGTCAATCAGCTGTATGGTTGTTCGAGCTTCCTCAGGGTACTATTACAAGTTGGGGTGAGCTTCAGAGAGTATTCCTTGAAAGATATTTTCCACGATCTAAGAAGTTGAAGCTCAAGGACCAAATCAACAACTTTGAGCAATTGCCGGGTGATTCTATTAGCGCAACATGAGAGAGGCTTACTAAATGCTTGAGGATGGTCCCTGATCACAAGATTGTTGATGATGCCTTGGTTGAGATTTTCTATCAGGATGAAGCCTTCTTGTGCAGTCAACACCAACAATGAGCAAGCAAAGGTGAACAAAGAGATCATGGAACAACTTGCTCAACTTCGCACAAGTATGGACTTGGTTTTAAAGCAAAACCAAGCAAGTATCAAAGTAGTCACCCACCAAGCTCTGAAGGATCCTATCTATGATGATCCATTCTTTGATGAGGATGCATGTTTTGTAAGAAACCAAGCAGCGGGGTTCCGGAACAACACCTAAGTGTCCAATTCAGACTATTGGAGGCAAGGTTCTGGGAATCAAGGTCGTAACCTCAACCGTGATGGGATGCATCAAGACAACCGGGGCGGATATTATGAGAGAGAGAGAGAGTGCCAGACGCAGAGTGGGAAAGAAGAGAGTGCTATAGGAATGGTCCCTATGTGCCTCCTTACAACTGTGATGCCAGGTCAAGCAACTCCCGGATTAGAGATATTTTCAAAAAGTTGTTGAAGCAAGCCGACCACCAAGATGAGACTTTAAAGGAAATGAAAGCGGATATTTCAAGTATTAACCAAAAAATAGAGTGTCACTTGTTGGCCATTAAGCAACTAGAACAACAATTCGGGCAAGTTTCTTCATAATTGAACCAACGCCAAAAGGGCACCTTATCAAGCAATATGGTTCAAAACCCAAAGAATGAAGGGCATTGCATGATGGTGATGACTAGAAGTGGCAAAAGTACCATAGAACCCCGTAGACCAATGGTTAAGAATGGAAACAACAAGAAGAGGGTAGAGGAGAAGACAGAAGCCCATGGCATGAAAGAGCAACCAAAGAAACACAAAACCTTTCCAAGGCACCCACCACCTTTTCCCCAAAGGCTTGGAAAGAAAACATAGGAATGTAAGTTTGAATAGTTTTTTGCGGTCCTTAAAAAATTGTCAGTGGACCTCCCTTTAGTTGAAGCCCTTGAGAGGATGTTGGGGTATGCTAAATGGATGAAAGATTTGATCAATAAGAAGCAAAGAGTTAACCAAGACATTTCCTAAAATTTCCAATATTCCAATGCCATCACTACAAAATTTTAGTGCAGAAGCATGAAGATCCAGGTGCATTAACCATACCATGCACAGTTGGGGAACTCGCATTTACTAGAGCACTATGTGATTTGGGAGCCAACATTAATTTAATGCCTCTTGCCATATTCAGAGAGCTTGGGTTGGGTAGCATTGTTCCCACAAAGATGAGGTTGCTGATAGCAGACAGAATGGTCAAGAAGCCCATGGGGATACTCTACGATGTGTTGGTCAAGGTAGATAAATTTATATTCCCCGCAGATTTTTATACTTGACTGTGATGTTGAATTTGTAGTTCGTATCATCTTGGGAAGACCTTTCTTAGCCATAGGTAGAGCATTTGTTGATATGGAAAAGAGTCTGCTTACTTTTAGGTTTGGTGAGGAAGCAATTATGTATCAAGTGGGCCAACAAGATAGAAGGGGCTGTGAGTTTTAGGTCGTCTCAATGATTGAAATGAGTAATGATGATGAAGTGGAGATCCCGGTTGAATTGAGGCTTGAAGTTGATCCTTCAATAGCCGTGTTAATGAACTTTGATGGTGACAACATTCCTGATTATGAGGAAACAATAAATGCTCTTGTGGTATCATTTGGGATAAGGCGACAAGTAAGGTTAGAGTTGGACTTATGCAACAGGGAGATGCCACCTACAAAGCCCTCTGTAGAAGTTCCACCTGAGTAAGAGTTAAAGGCATTACCATCGCATCTGAAATATGCATATTTGGGGGAGAATAGTACATTATCTGTCATCATTGCAACAGATTTAAGTGAAGCGCAAACAAAAGTCCTAGTCTCAGTTCTCAAGTAGTACAAAAGAGCTATTAGGTGGACAATTCCAGACATCATTGGCATACCCCCTGGGATATGCACTCACAAGATTCAGCTAGTCATGGATTACAAACCGAGTATTGAGCATCAAAGGCGATCGAACCCCCCAATGCAAGAGGTTGCGAGGAAAGAAATTATCAAATGGTTAGATATAGGAGTAATCTACCTAATTGCTGACAGTGAGTGGGTGATTCCAGTGCAGTGTGTTCTAAAGAAGGGAGGTATCATAGTGGTGCCTTATGCCAAGAACGAGTTGATCCCTATGATACCAATCATTGGTTGGAGAGTGTGCATGGATTATAGAAAATTAAATGCTTCTACCAAGAAGGATCATTTCCCCATGCCATTCATGGATCAAATGCTCGATAGACTTGCAGAGAAGGGTTGGTATTGTTTCCTTGATGGTTATTCTAGTTATAACCAAATTGTCATTGCCCCTGAAGATCAAGAGAAGACCACTTTTACATGCCCGTACGACACCTTTGCATTTAAGAGAATGCCATTTGGGTTATGTAATGCTCCAACAACATTTCAAAGATGCATGATGTCCATTTTCTCTGATATGACAGAAAACACTATTGAAGTATTCATGGATGATTTTAGTGTAGTGGGTCAATCTTTTGAAGAATGCCTGTTGCAATTGAGTGATGTGTTGGAATAATATGTCGAGAGTCACCTAGTGTTGAATTGGGAGAAATGTCACTTTATGGTCAAAGAAGTCATCGTGCTTGGTCATAGAATTTCAAGCAAGGGAATTGAGGTTGACAAAACAAAAATTGAGGTTATCGAGAAACTCCCGCCACCGATTTCTGTGAAAGGTATTCGAAGCTTCTTGGGCCATGCTGTGTTCTTCTACCGTTTTACAAAGGATTTTTCAAAAATATCACAACCCCTGTGCAAGTTGTTGGAGAAGCATGCAGAATTTGTGTTAGATGAAGTATGCATGCATACCTTTGAAGAATTGAAGAGAAAGTTGACCTCAGCACCTATCATTGTAGCTCCAGATTGGTCAAAGCTCTTTGTACTAATATGTGATGCATGTGGTGTTGCATTAGGTGTAGTGTTGCGGCATTGCAAGGAGAAGATTCTGCATCCCATCTATTAAGCCAACAAAGCACTGGATGAGGCCCAGGAAAACTATAAAGTGACCGAACAATGATTGCTTGCCTTAGATTTTGCTTTTTAAAAATCCCGGTCATAATTAATAAGGGCTAAGGTGATTGTACACACAGACCATGCGACACTTAAATATCTGATGGCTAAGAAGGATGCAAAATCAAGCTTGATCAGGTGGGTACTCCTCTTGCAAGAGTTTAACTTTGATATGATTGACAAAAATGGGTTAGAGAATCAAGTAGCCGATCATGTCTATAGGTTAGAAGATGAAGCTATGGTGATTTTTTATGATGGTCTTGACATAAATGACTCATTCCTTGATGAAAGAGTTTTGGCAGCCTCACTTGATCTTATACCTTGGTTTGCAGACTATTCTAACTACTTGGTGAGTGATATAGTACCGCCTGACTTGAACACCCAACAACATTGTAAGTTTATGCATGATGTAAAGAAGTTCTTCTGGGATGAGCCATATTTGTTTCATATTTGCGCGGATGGGATCATCCGTTGATGTGTTCCAGAAGTGGAAATGATGAGCATTCTTGAAGCATGCCATTCTTCATTGGTCGGTGGACATCACAGCGCATCGCAGTGTGGCTACTTTTGGCCATCTATACAGAAAAATGCCCATGATTATCTAAAGTCTTGTGGTAGATTCCAAAGAGAGGGTGGAGTGTCACGAAGGCACGAACTCCCTCTTAATCCTATTTTGGTCATAGAACTATTCGATGTTTGGGGCATTGATTTTATGGGACTCTTTGTTAGTTCTTGTAGTAATAAGTATATTCTAGTGAAGTTGATAATGTCTATAAGTGGGTGGAGGCCATAGATCTCTCGAATAATGAGGGTAAGAGTGTTTCGGGTTTTCTTCGAAGAAGCATTTTTTCCAAGTTCCTACGCCTCGGGCAATTATTAGTGACAGAGGTTCACATTTTTGCAGTCAACTGTTCAAAGATCTCCTCGAAAGATATGGTGTGAAGCACCGTGTGCCAACCCCGTATCATCCCCAAAACAGTGGGCAAGTGGAAGTATCAAATAGGGAAATAAAGCAAAGTTTATCCAAAACAGTGAATGTGAATTGCACTGATTGGTCAAGGAAGCTGGATGATGCTTTATGGGCCTATCAGACTACCTTCAAAATGCCTATTGGAATGTCCCCTTATCAACTGGTATTTGGGAATACTTGGCACCTGTTGGTTGAAGTTGAGCACAAGGCATTGTAGGCATTAAAGAAGCTGAATCTAGATTGGCATGAAGCTGCCACTTCTAGGTTGATGCAAATGCATGAGCTTGATGAATTTAGACTACGAGCATATGAAAGCTCTGCTCTGTATAAGCAATGAATGAAAGTTCAGCATGATCGCAGAATTGAGGATCGCCAATTTGCTCTGGGAGACATGGTTTTGCTTTACAACTGCAGGTTAAGGTTGTTTCCTGGGAAACTCAAATCTAGTTGGATAGGGCCCTTCAGAGTAGTGCACATCTTTAGTCATGGAGCTGTCGAGATTGAAAGAAGGGATGGCACAACTTTCAAAGTGAATGGTCAGAGGATCAAACGGTACATGGGTGACATAGAAAAAATCAAGACAGTGGAAGATTGGGATCATGTTAAAGTATAATAGCAAAAGCTTTCTATCGTGCCATGACAATAAATATGGCGCTTCCTGGGATGCAACCCAAGGTACTCCCCTTGAACCCTTTCTATTTATTTTTACTTTGAGGACAAAGTATCCTGTTTTGGTGGGATGTGGGAAGTCATGGATTAAGGTGAAGTCTGAGTAGCTTCAAGTCCATAACTTTCCCTATTTTTGATCCCAAGGTTTTCTTGTCATGCTTCTTTTTCCTTGTGGATGTTTAATTTTCTATTGAACCAGCACATTTAGGTAGTGTAGATAATATGATAATTCATAGTAGTGTTATCTATTGCATATTCAATAATTTTTAGATTTGTTTTTAAATGTTTTGGTGGAAAATTGGGTACCCTCAAAAATTTGAGGTTATGATGATTGATATATTCATACATCTTTGAGTATCTGGCAATGTTTATTATGATACTGTGAAGGTAAGCTGAGACTGAAAATATTACCTGTGAGTCTATACTTGATTGTGGATGTAATTGCCATGTGTTTTGTGAGCTTATTTTGCTGCATTCATGCATCTTATAGGACCCAAAACTTGCCTTGTTACTCTAAGATTGGGTTGGTGATGTGGTGGAAATTGAAAGGATCTTAGCCCTTTGTTCTTTGAGTGAAACTCCTTTTAGCCTAAATGACCAACCAAATAAATGAGTGAATCCCTTGTTCCAAATTTTTCAGCTTATCATTTACCCTTTCTTTCTTGATACCTTGCTAACTTAACCTTGTTTGATGAAATACCATGATATTGACCTTAGTCTATCCTTGAACATGTGAAGCTTGATTGAGGCCAAAGGCCTAAGTTGAGGGTGGTTGCAGTTGGTGGCCCTGGTTTGAGGCATAGATATTGTGCACTTTACCACAGGCTAAAATCCTAAGTTAAGGGTGGCCCTTATTGTGGTAAAGTAATAATAATGAGGTGGTTAGCTGGAAAATCAAGAAAGAAATGAAAAAGCATGAACCGAGTGAAGAAAAAGAAAAGAAAAGTGCCTTGAGTTGAGAAAAAGTAGCAAAAATGAGTTTGAAATCGAGTACAACTAAAAAAAAGGAGAAAGAAAGCACTCGGGAAAAGTTCAAGATAGGAGAATAAGGGTGGATTGATTAAAAAGGGCTGGATTGTGAAAGAAAAAAGTGTGGTGAACATAGCTCAAGGATAGCTTTTAGTCACTATTTTCCCAAAATACCATACCAAAGCACCCTGAACCTATGTTACAAGCCTATAAGTCCTAAAGTGATCCAACTCCACTTTATCACCAAGCCAGAAGAAGAGTATAGAGGCAAACCTATGGTGTTAGTCAGTATACGTTGTAATTTCAATTGTGAGAGTGAGAATGCTTCCTCAGTCCCTGAATTCTAAATGCTTTTGAGTGAGTATGAGGGACTTCTCTCCAGTGAGGGCATTTGCACTACTTGAGTAGCATATGACTGTACCAGTGATTGTGGACGGTTGGTGCTCCCTAGCTTGTCATAGTTGGGTTGCCAGGTATCTCATTATGTTCTTGTTTGCCTAATAACTTTGCAATCCTATTTTGAAAATAGTAGTTCGGTACCTGAATTAAAGGAGTTATGGTATATGCCATTAGTATAGCTGCTGTGTATTTTTCTTTGTCTGCATAGATCGAGTCGTCCCTTGAGGATAAGCAACAATTCTAAGTTGAGGGTGTTGATTTGCTGTCAAAACACAACATATTTGATGCCTAAAACAAGGGATTTTGTGAGTTCTTAATGTGACTTTTTATGGTTTTTATGTGTTTTTGTGATTTTCTCGCAGAAAAGTTAGGTTGGCATCATTTTGAAGAAAAGTTGCAACTTTTGCTGAAGCTTAGGACATACGAGAACATTTACGAGTCGTAGCCCAAGCTACCAGTCGTAGGATGTGTCGTAGCAACAATTAGAGACCAAAACTTTAGAAATTTTCTAAGTGGAGGTCACCCCTACGAGACCATCCTACGAGTCGTAAGTTTCACTACGACTCGAATAGTTGGACTCGTAGCATGAATCAGAGCCAAAATGTTAGACCAAAAATTGACAAAGACTACGAGAGGAAGATACAAGTTGTAGCTCAAGCAATGACTCGTACTTATGGGTCGTACCAGTCTAGTCCAAGATGCCAAGAACCTGATACGAGACCCCGACTACGACTCGTAGGTCATCCTATAAGTCACACGTACGAGAATTATCAGCTGCCAGCTATCTTTTCTGTATAAATTCTAGGGTTATTTTGTAAATACTATATATGGTTCAAGTTAGGTTTTTAGAGAGTGTTGGATGAGGAGACATTGGAGAATCACCTTTTGAATCTTTTCTTAGTTTTTTAGAGTAGTTTATTGTTCTCTCTTGGGAAACCCATTTTGGGGATTACAAATCTTGCCTTGTACTGATTGTTGATCAATCAAGCTTATGGGTTTGCAACTTGTGGTGCTACTTTCTTCATTGTTATTGGTAAAACTCTCATTTATTTCTTGTATGTGCATTTTTGCTTGTTTTGCCTTAGCCATGAGTAGCTAAGCACCCACAACTTGGGGTTGTGGGAACCATGGGTAGTTTACTTGAGATAACCCAGGTTTATTGCATTTCTATGATTGGGGTTTGCATGTATTATCTATTTCCCTTCATTATGGTTGATATTTAGTGGTGACTAACACAAAATCCCGCCTACTATCATGATCCCAACCATAATAGTGACGAATAGGAAAAAGAAAGTAGATAACATATTCGATCGATTTCTTCTCGCCTAATCAACCGAACCTGACCAAGGGGAGGTTAACTTGGACAATTGGTAACAGTTATTCGGCACACCATGGTTGCCGATAAAGCGCCATGGTGAAATTCGACCTTCACCTTCAGAAGAGGGCTGGAAGAACCTAAGTTACTGTCCTGCATGCTAATCTTCACTTGTGGTTGTGGTTCCTAGGGTAATCAAGTTAACGAACCATGGGGAACACAATTCCCAAGTTTTCCCTAAAATTGAGTGTTTTCTCGCGTAGTAATATAAGTCATAATTTTACTTTTGTTTTTGAATCACAAACCCCTCCCCCACCCCATTTAGAGATTTTAGTTATTGATGCTTGAAACAATTAGTAGTGAAATGTTGTAGTCAAGCCTTGTATTCCTGTGGATTCGACCCTGACTTTTGGTTAGGTTAATTACTGACAACGATCGCTTTCTTATTGGAGTGTGGACATCAGGACGGTAAATAATGTAGTTATAAGGAGGCCTCAGATATGGATGAGGACAAGATTAAGATGGATGAGCCACCAGTTAATATGGGAGCTGATCCCATACTTCCAGCTACGATGGAAGATGATTGAGCACCATACTTCCATCCCACAGGTTACATGTGTTTAGCACTAAGGGCAGTGCTTATTTTAAGTGTGGGGTGGGGGTATTCCTACTTTTGTGCTTCCTTTTATGTTAATTCAATCATGTATAAATTCAGACTATTCTTTATTTTCTGTTTGTTGCCATGTTTTCTTAGCTTGGACATCATTTTATTTTTGGGTCTGTAATTAACTGTTTAATATTTGTATGTGTGAATGTTGAATGGTCGTAATTATTGTGAATGTGTATGGTATGATTTTAGTTATGTTCTTTTTGTGCTATGTGAATGTTTAGAAGTGGTCATAATTGAGTGACGGGGTCCTATGATGGATGGATGACGACCGTCCTAAGGGTGTTCGTCAATATTGAGTTTCATGTAGAATGTCAATAGAAGTATAAGGGGCATAGCGCGTAGTGTGTTTAAATCTGAAACAACAAATGAACTCTAAATAGCTCATATTGAAATTTTGAACTTCATGAACACATGCTTCATCTTGAACTCTTGAGAATGATGTGATGGTAGATCTAGTGTTAGCCCTTTGATGAAAGTATGCCAAGTGAGAGTGAGCAATTTTTTAGTCCATGTTGCAATAGTTGCTAGAACTTTCCTAGAATGTGGACCAACCTAGACAGGAACAAGACTTAGAGGAAAGGATCTAGGCATTTCTTTGGTAGCCTTGTATTAAACTACCTTTTGACCAACCTTAATGTAATCATCCCTAGTTAGCCCACTGAGCCTTAGCTTTTTCATTGGATAGCCACATTCTAAGCCCAATCTCATTTTGTTCTTAACCAGTGTATTGATCCTAAACCCTAAATGCTTTAGCACAATAAGACAAGGGAAGTAAGATTGGATGGGATACCATGAGAACAAGTTTTAGTAGAGCAAGGAAAATAAATTTTGGAAAATTGAGGACCCTTAAATAGTAAGGGTCTGCGTCATGACTGCGTCGCAGACCCATCGCGGTGTAGGGTTCCAAAACTAAAAAAACGTGTCTTCGATTATCTATTTATGTACCAAAAAAGGGTGTCAAGTTAAGGAGGATGAAAGGTGAAAGAAGAAAAGAGTGTAGTGAAGGCTATAAGTACTTGGGAAATGAGCCATGAAAGATATACCCATAATATTACCCACCCACCTTTAGCATACATTACAACCAAATAAAGGACCTATGTGATCCTTTGAGTTGGATTCTGAGTCTAGTGAGGTTACACATTAAGGACAAGCCTATAGGAATTAGAAGCAACATGAGATATCTTTTGGGTGAGCGAGAGTCAATTTTGTACCCATTTCTAATCTCTCAGCATGGTTGTTGTGGTATGAACATAGGTAGTTCTTCTAGTGAGGGCACATGATTGTCAGAGGGTGATAACAAGAGTAGCTATTAACAAAAATTCCGCATGAGTCCGCATTGTATCATGAGTGCAAGGTGTGACGTGACTCTTCTAAGGATGCTAAAAGATGTTTGACCTGGTTCAAAATACTCACTTGTATGATGTACCTTGGACATGCTACCTAGTAGTCATATGTATGTGTCTTGATTTGTCCGAGGATGGATAATGATCTAAGTGTGGGGTGGTGATCTTAGGAGGATTTATATGCCAAAGTAGCCAAAATTACCAATGTATGGAGCCTAATCAGAGGATAAATCCATAGAGTTTTTGTGTTTTTAGTGTAATTCGGCTTATTTTGCTAATCCTGGGTCAAGTGCGCCTGTTTGTTGTGTTTGTGCTAGTGTTTGAGCAGATTATGCATGTCAAGATTAACATCCGGAGTTTGATGAAGGAAACAACCACCAAAATGAAGTGAAGAAATCAGTCAGCACACCAAAAGTAATTATGTCCGTGTCGAGGACCTATGCATGAAGCTATGCAAACTGAAAAGATGGAGAAAAAGGAACGAAGCATGAAAATGGTGAAAGACCGCATTGCGAACTTGCAGAATAAACAGAGAATTTGGCCCAGCCAGTATTAAATGCAAAAATACAGTAAAAGTAGCCAAGTCCATGTCATGGATTTTTAAGACATAAGGGTAGAAGTGAGAAATGGAATTTTTAGGTTTATATTCAGTTTAGAACATTAATTTTTTTAGGGAACAAGGAGATACCATTGAGTACTCCATTCTAGGGTTACTTTGGTGGGTTTTCCATCTTAGATTTCTATTCTTGAATTTTGTTTAGCATTTTTATGTGTTTTGGAACATTTATGAGTGTCTAATCTTCCCATATTCTAGGATTGTAGCCATAGACAATGTCTTAGTTCTTGATATTTTCAATTTATGAATGGGTTTCCACTTAAATATTCTTATATCTCTTTCATTTGTACTTCATAGTCTGGCCAACCATAAGGTAAACTTGTTGTTCTTTCTGAATTTGAGAGATGTTGGGGGTGTATATAACACAAAGGTATAGGGACCTTGTTCATCTAGGAAACTAGGTTGATTCGTGTATGGGAGACTTGTGACAACTACCCATACACCTATCTTGATTCAAATACAAGAAGATACATTAAATCATTCTCATTGATCATGTCTATCCCCGCTCTACGATGTAGTTAGGTTGTCAATAAGGGTAAGCCGGTAAAGACGGGCAACCCTTCTTAGGTATTTTCAACCTCATGAATAAATAATTAGGAAACGCAGAGATAAGTATAAGTATTGAGTCTAGGATATGCGTCGTAACAATTACAATCTCATAATTTTTTCTACATTGGTATTTCCCTCAAAATCAGTTGATAATAGTAGTCTTAATTAGTTATTTTGGCCTTAACTCATATTTTTCATCATTTCCCAAGAAAACACACTTAACATAACAATCATTGATTTATAATTGAAATCTAATTTATGTCCTTTGGGTTCGACATCCGGCTCCTAATAAGGGTCGTTATATTACTTGGTTTGATCACGCACACTTGCATGTGCTGGAGAAGCAACACTACTTTCATGGTTGCAGATCTGAGGGACTACATGAGCAAATTCGTCTTTGTCATCTCTGATTTGGTCTCTAAGGAATGTAAGACGGCCATGCTGGTCAAGGAGATGGACATCTCCCTCTTGATGACATATGCGGAACAAATACAGAAGGAGAAGCTACGAGAGAAGGCAATGGAGTCCAAAAGGCTTGGATAGATTGTGGGAGCTATTCTCATGAAAGGAGTGGTGGTCACAAGTTTCAAGGTGGCCAAAGGCAAGGTGGACAAGGGTCTACCAATACACTTCCCCAGACCACTAAAGACAAAGGGATTGCTCCTAATCCCCAAAGCCCAAGTTGTCTTGACTGCGAAAGACTCCATAAGAGAGAATGCCTAGCCATGTCCAATGCTTGCTTCAAAAGTGGGAAGCCCGGCCATCACACTAAAGATTATCAAAGTGGTGGTGCAAGGCCCCAAGGACAAGGTGGGAGAATTTAGGGTACCTAAAGTGCCAATCCAATTTATGCTCTCCATGGTCGCCAAGAGGTTGAAGAGGTTCCGGATGTTGTCATCGGTATGTTGAAAGTTTTTCATTATAATGCATATACCTTAGTAGATCTGGGAGCTAACTTGTCATTTGTAACTCTATTTCTAGCTAATAAATTCCATGCATGTCCCGAAGTCCTCCATGAGCCCTATGAAGTAAATAACCCCGTAGGAGAGTCTATTGTTGCCCGAAGAGTCTATAAAAATTGTCTCATCTCTATTTTGCACAAAGTAGTCTCTTGTGACTTAGTTAAGCTTCCTGTAGTAGATGTTGATGTGATTCTCGGGATGAACTAGTGTCATGTCTCCTATGCTTCCATTGATTGTAGAATTTGTAGAGTGAAGTACCAATTCCCAAATGAGTAAATTCTTGAGTGGGAGGATAGCAACTCTTCATGTAGGGGTCGGTTAATTATTTCTTGAAAGCCTGGAAAATTATTTCCAAATGGTGCATCTATCATTTAGTAAGAGTCAAGGATGTCACTACTAAAGTTCCTTCCTTTGAGTCGGTCCTCGTTATGAATGAGTTTCTCGATGTCTTTTCGGATGAGTTACTGGATATCCCTCCCAAAAGGAAAATAGACTTTGGTATTGATCTCCTACCTGACACTCAACGTATCTCAATCCCTACATATAGAATGGCTCCTGACTGAGTTGAAGGAGCTAAAAGGGAAATTGAAAGATTTGTTAGAGAAGGGTTTGATTAGACCTAATTAGTCTCCATGGAGCACTCCAATTTTATTTGTAGGGAAGAAATATGGGTCGCTCAATATGTGCATTGACTATTGGCAACATAATAAGGTCACCATCAAGAACAAGTATCCCCTTTCGAGAATAGATTATTTGTTTGATCAATTGCAAGGAGCTGCACACTTCTCCAAAGTTGACTTGAGATTCGGGTACCACTATTTGAGGGTGAGAGAGGGTGACATACCTAAGATGGTATTTCTGAAACGACCCCAAAAAGTGCCCGAAAATATGCCTCGGAAGTGCCCAAAATTGTAATTTCCATATATCTCAATATCCGTACGTGATATTGAGTGGGAAATAGGTCTAATCCCAATTTTAGAGCAAACGAATCACAATTTCGATTTCTCAAAATTGATTTCCAATGAAGTTTTCGCGCCCGAGGCACGACGCGCCAAGGGCGCACCTCAGTGTAATTTTTGTGTAATTTTGTTATTCGGTCCAAGGCTTTTGGGTCTTGGGCCTAAGTCTTCCCATGCGTGAAATCCATATTTCACCTTCGTATCATACAAGACATTCCTAAATACTCTCTCAAACACTTAGACAAATATTTCACCCCAAATTTCAAGTCCCAAAACTCATCCGGATCTTAAGGATTTCACTCAAGCTTTAGTTCTCCATTTCGAATCTTCATCATGAATTCTCCAAAGTCAAGGTATGTGGGTTTCAATCATTGGGTCCCATGGTGCCCAAGATTCTTTTTTACCTAAAATGCATGGTTCTAAGTTGATTTTACTTATGGGTCTTCTAATATGAATTTGACTATGAACCATGTTGGGGTTTTGTAAAAGTGTGACTATTTAAGCATGTTTTGAGATATGAATCTTAGATCTATCTTAAGATTTGATGAAGGCTTTTGATGTATGATACACAAGGGTATTACCAAAGTGATGGTGGGTGGTTTTACATTAAGTTTTCTTACATGATTTCACTCTTCAATTGCATGGTTTTACACTAGCACTGCACACCCTCCAAGTATTTGATAAAATGTTTGGTTAATGTATCTTGAGTTATTGAAGGCCTAATGCTTGGTATATGAGTTAAGTGACTTTATGATGATGAAAGGATGTTAGGTATGTGTTGATTCCATGAAAAGTATATATTGTGTTGTGAGTTGACCATAGCCAATTAAAGGGTGATGCCTTAATCACCTAAATGGGGGTGGTAAGCCATCAACAAATTGAAGGGTTGGCACCTCAATTATCTCGGATGGGGGTGGTAAGCCATCAACCAATTGAGGGGTTGGTACCTTAATCATCTCGGATGGGGGTGGTAACACATCAACCAATTGAGGGGTTGGTACCTCAATCATCTCAGTGGGGGTGGTAAGCGATCAACCAATTGAGGGCTTGGTACCTCAATCACTACTAAGAGGTGGTGTACCTTAGATTCCAAGTTCTAAGTAGCTTGGTCTATGATGATGGTCTATTCCTACTAATGTAACATGTTCTCTATATAAGCATGCTTACTTCATCTACCATTCATGCTTACCATATTATTATATGGTCATCTATTGCTTAATTATGCATTTTGACTATGTTTCTTATCTATTGCTGCATTGCGTCCTACATAGTATATTCAGACGTATTAACGCATATTCTATGCCTACATGATGTCACCATATAGGAACTACAGCCTCACTTGATCATCCTCATCCTCCACATGGCTAGTGTGATATCTCTCAAAGCAAGTTGGTGAGTCCTCAACTTCAAGGAGATACTTCTCTCGCTTTATGCTATGTACGTATTCTCCTTTCTTTATCCTATGCTCTAACTATGAGGGTCAGCCCGGTTGCTTGTCTTGGCCCCCGCTAAGTTCTATGTTTAGAGGTGTTGTTGGACAAGTTATGGAATGATGCTATAAGCCTTGACTCCTCGACTCTATGAAGTTTTATGATATGAAAAATGTCCCTTAGTCCCGTTTATCACCATTTACTATTTTGTATTGCTATTTTATTACTTTCGCAACCAAGGATGTGTAATGGTATGTTAAGAGGCTCGCTTGGGGTCCCTTTGGATTCCTTATGCGCCGTGGAACATCTAGGACCTAGGCTTGGGTTCTGACAAACTTAGTATCAGAGCACTAGGGTGTTAATGGCTCTTGGCATCCAATACACCGCATTGATTAGAGTCTTATTCATGGATATGTTGTGCACCACAACTATGAGTATGAGGCTATGAGACATTTTAGAATATGTTTCCCTTTTTCTTACTCTATATTGTGCTATAGAAGTTAAGGTAAGGCTTTTCCCCTAATGTTTGTTCTTTGCTCTGCTAGGTCATGCCTAACACAAGAGGAAGGAGAGCCCGTACACTCGCGGAATAGTCGACTCATGGTGAGCTCCAGGATGCTCGAACATTGCTAGATCAAGTTGTGGCTAACTAAGCAAACCAAGGGGCTAAAGCCCCTCATGCTCCTACTCTGACATCTCCGGTGAGACTTTATGAGGATGAACCTACCGGAGTTCCATGGGTCAAAGGTGAATGAGGATCCTCAAGTATTTATTGATGAAGTATACAAGGTGTTGTCCATCATGGGTGTGAGGTTGGAAGATAAGGCGGAGTTGGAAGCTTAAGAACTCAAGGGGGTGGACCAAATATGGTACACTCAATCGAAGGAGGAGAAGGGGAACAATAATGTGATTCTGTGGGAGGAATTTAAAAGTCTTTGATTTTGATGTCTATGCAATGATAGACCTAGGTTCCACTCTTTCTTTTGTTACTCCTCTTATTGCCAAAATGTTTCATGTTGAGACGAATTGTTGTGTGAGTCTTATGAGATGTTTACTCCTGTTGGTGCATCTATTGTTGCTAAAAAGGTCTATAAAATTGTCCTGTTTGCATTTTGCATAAAATATTGCCTTGTGATTTTATTGAGTTTGATATGGTTGATTTTGATGTCATTCTTGGGATGAATTGGCTGCATGCATGTTATGCCTCTATTGATTGTAGAACCCATACTGTCAAATTCCAATTCCCAAATAAACCCGTCCTTTAGTGGGAGAGTCATGATGTGGTGGTCAAGGGTAGGTTTATATCTTGCATTAAAGACCAAAAGTTGATCTCTAATGGGTGTCTTTATCATCTTGTGAGGGATAGGGATGTTGAATCCAAAGTCCTTATAGAGTCGGTTCTAGTGGTAAATAAGTTCCTTAATGTCTAACCTAGTGACCTTCTCGATGTTCCTCCCGAAGGGGAAATATACTTTGGTATAGACCTACTTCGTATACTCAACCCATTTTTATTCCCCCTTACCGTATGGCCATGGCGGAGTTGTCACGACCCAAGCGTAAGGCCTAGACGTGACCAGCGAATGGTGAACCTGAAGAAATCCCAAACAAGCCTCATAACATATCATCACACATCCTTGGTCGTAGAAGCAAGATATATCAACATAAGAAACATAAACAAGGGAAATTTGGACTAAGGGAGAGAGAGACTTATATTTAAATAGCTTGAACATCATAAGTGAGTCAAAGCTCATAACATAGATACATAGCACGTCCAACAGCACCTCTACTACATAGATAGGAGCGAGGGCCAAGAAAAAGAAACTGAGATCACCCTTGTAGTTAAAATAGAACATAAAGAAGAGTGTCTCAATACATAATAAGAAAAACATAGACTAGGGTCCCCGAAGTGGAGGACTCACCAACTAGTGTGAGTAGCACCGAACTAGCCACGTGGAGGAAAAGGATGATCAACTTGGGCTCCGATTCCTACATGATGATATCATGTAGGCAAGAGTATGCGTTAGTACGTTTGAATGTACTAAGTATGTAGGATGCAATGTGACAAGAGATTGGCATTATAATCAAAATGCTTATCAATAGGCAATAGGCATAATATAACAACATGACATGTATGATCAGTGCTTAAGTAAATCATGCTTATATAGGATATCATATGTTTAGAAAAGACTAAGCTAGATTTCCAAAGTACAAATCCCTTGGTAGGTTACTGATGATAGCACCCATCACCCTAATGTGTCAGGTACAAACCACTCATCAAGGTTAGTGATAATAAACTCATCACCCTAGTGTGTGAGGTACAAACCCCTCATCAAGGTTAGTGGTGATCGTAACCATCACCCTAGTGTTTGAGATATTAACCCCTCAACTAGGTTACCCAAATCGGGCATGGTCTAATGCAACACTTTATATAGAATATATCATATACATAAGCTCTTTACATCATCATATAGCCATTCATATTGTATCTCAGGTTTTGGACCTTCAATTCCTCAAGAAACCACATCCGGACATTTTACCAAACACTTGGTAGGTGTATAATGGTAGTATAAATCCATGAAATATAGAGATGAAATCATGCAAGAAAATCTACTGTAAAATGATCAATCAACATCTTGCAACATCCTCAACCAATATACATCAAACCCCTCATCAAATCTTATAATAGATCCAAGATTCATAGCTCAAAACATAGCAAAACAGTCACAACTTTACATAGCTTTAACATAGTTCATAGAGATACTCATCATAGCAAACCCATTTAAATAAATCAACTTTAAATCATGCAAATTGAATAAAAAGGAGATTAGGACACCATGGGTAAAAGGACCCAAATGGTAAAACCCACATACCTTAGCTTTGGGGAATCCTTGAAAGAGATTGGAGATGGAGAATTGAAGCTTGAATCCTTGAAGAAATCCTTAAGATCGGTCTTGAGTTTTGGGACTTGAATTTAGGGTGAAGTATGAGTCTAAGTGTTTGAGAGGATATTGGGGAATGTTAAGGGTGATATGAGGGTGAAATAAGGCTAAGTATAGGTATTTTCTTATGTGGGAAGGCTTAGGCCCGTGACTTAAAAGTCTTGGACTTAATATTAAAAAATGGCACCCAAAAACAACAGGGGCATATTGCGCTGATGATGCGGGTTACATTTTGGACATTGCATTTTATGATTTTCGAATTTTGATACGGTTGCTCTAAAATTCAGGTTAGACCCTTTTCCCCCCTAATATTTTGACCCCCTGAACAAGAATATGAAGTTGGATTTTTGATATTGCGCACGGATTTTGTGATATATGGAATTTAAAATTCTTGGCATTTCGAGGCACATTTTCGGGCACTTTTTGGGGTCATTTTAGGAGTTAAAGGAGTTGAAGGAGCAATTAAGTGGACTTGTAGGAGAAGAGTTTTATTAGGCCTAGCCAATCACCTTGGGGTGCACCAGTGTTGTTTGTGAAGAAAAAGGATGTGTCTCTTAGAATGTGTATTGATTATTGACAATTTAATAGGATTTCCATCAAGAATAAGTATCGTCTCCCTAGAAATGATAATTCTTTTGACCAACTTCAAGGGGACAGTTACTTCCCTAAGATTGACCTTCCGTTCAGGTATCATCAAGTGAAGGTTAGGGAGTGTGACATTCCCATGATGGCCTTCCGGACTAGGTATGGGCATTATGATTGGTTCCATCAACCATTTAAGGGGTTGGTACCTCAATCATCTTGGATGGGAGTAATAAGCCATCAACCAATTGAGGTGTTGGTACCTCAATCATCTCGAATGGGGGTGATAAGTTATCAACCAATTGAGGGGTTGGTACCTCAATTACCTATTTGGGGGTGGTAAGCTATCAACCAATTGAGGAGTTGGTATCTTAGTCACTACTAATGGGTGATCTACCTTAGATTCCAAGTATTAAGTTGCTTGGTCTTGATGATGGTCTATTCCTACGAATGTAATATGTTCTATATATAAGCATGTTTACTTCAAGTATCACTCATGAATGCCATATTGTTATATGATCATCTATTGCTTAATTATGCATTTTGACTATGTTGCTTATCTATTGTCGCATTGCATCCTACATACTTAGTACATTCAAACATTTTTAAGGCATACTCTATGCCTATATGATGTTACCTTATAGGAAACTGAGCCCTACTTGATCATCCTCCTCCACGTTGCTAGTGTAATATCTCTCAAAGCAAGTTGGTGAGTCCTCAACTTCAAGGACATACTTCTCTTGATTTATGCTATGTATAGACTCTCTTTTCTTTATCATGTGCTTTGACTATGAGTGTCAGCCCGGTTGCTTGTCTTAGCCCCCGCTAAGCTTTATGTTTGGAGGTATTGTTGGACAAGTTATGTAATGATGCTATGACCCTTGACTCTCTTGACTCTATGAAGTTTTATAATATCAAAAATGTCTCTTAGCCCCGGTTATCCCTATTTACTATTTCTTATGGCTATTTTATTGTTTCTGCCACCAAGGATGTGTATTGATATGTTAAGAGGCTTGCTTTGGGTCCCTTTGGGTTCCCCATGCGCTGTGTCATGTCTAGGCCCTAGGCTTGGGTCCTGACACTTTCAAACTAGGAATAGTCACTTTGAGTTTGTGTTGATGTCATTTGATCTCACCAATGCACCGGATATATTCATGGACCTGAAGAATAAGGTTTTCAAGCCCTACCTTCACATTCTTGTGGTGGTGTTCCCTAACGAAATTCTAATCTACTCTCGAAGCGAGCAAGAGTATATAAAGCATTTGAGGTGGTATTACACATCCTAAGGGAGGAAAAGCTTTATGCGAAATTTTAGAAGTGTGAGTTTTGGCTAGGTGAGGTTGCCTTCCTTGGGCATGTGGCATGACGCGATGGTATCAAAGTTGATTCTAAGAAGACTGAAGTGGTGAGAAATTGGCCAAGGCCATCGACTCCTATTTGACATAACGAGTTTCTTAGGCCTAGCAAGTTACTGTAGAAGGTTTGTGCAAGATTTCTCTTCCATTTTGTCCAGACTTACCAAGTTGACTCAAAATAAAGCTAAGTTTGTGTGGATGGATAAGTATGAGAAAAGATTCCAAACTTTGCAAGATCGACTAACTTCGGCCCCAATATTAACACTGCCAGAAGAAAAAGATGGGTTCGTTGTTTATTATGATGCATCTAGAATTGGGTTGGGGTATGTGCTAATGCAAAATGGTAAGGTGATTGCTTATGCCTCGAGACAACTAAAAGTGCATGAGACGAATTATCCAACCCATGATCTTGAGCTTGCAGTGGTAGTGTTTGCCTTGAAAATTTGGCGACATCACTTGTATAGGGTTAATGTGGACATCTTCACAAACCATAAGAGCCTCCAACATGTGTTTCCCTAAAGGACCTCAATTTGAGGCAACAGAGGTGGTTAGAGCTACTCAAGGACTATGACATGAGCATAAAGTATTACTCGAGAAAGTCCAATGCGGTAGTCGATGCCCTTCATAGAGTTTCCATGGGTAGTGTCTCTCCTTGAAGATGATGTAAAAAGTGAATTGGTCAAAGATGTTCGCAAGTTGGCTAGATTGGGAGTAAAATTGAATAAGTCTGGAAATAGTGGTGCAACAGTTCTTCATGAGTCGGCATCTTCTTTAATTGAGGAGGTTAAGGCTAAGAAAGACCTTGATCCTGCCTTGGTTGAGTTGAAAGCCTTAGTAAAGGGTGGAAAGCTAGAAGTTTTCTCACAAGTGAGAGATGGGGTACTACAATATCATAGGAGGTTATGTGCCCAAAGACACTGAATTGAGGAAGCTAATAATTTAAGAAGCTGATAGCTCTTCATATTCTATCAATCATGGCACTAAAAAATTTATAGAGACTTGAGGGAGATCTATTGGTGGAATGGAATAAAGAAGGACATTGCCTAATTTGTATCAGAGTGTGTTAATTGCCAGCAAGTTAAGGTTGAACACCAAAGGTTGGGTGGCCTAGTACAAGACATTGATATTCCAACTTGGAAGTGGGAAAAGGTCAATATGGACTTCATAGTAAGTTTGCCAAAGACCAAAAAGCATTTTGACTTCTTATGGGTGATAGTTGACTGTATAACAAAGTTAGCTCCCTTCATACAAGTCAAAACTACATATAGTGCTGAAGATGATGCTCGCTTGTATATCCATAAGCTGGTGAGGTTTCATGGGTTTCATTTTCCATCATATTGGATCACGGATTCTGATTCACCTCTCACTCATAGAAGTCTTTCCAAGGAAGACTTGGTACAAAGATGAAGTTGAGTACCACTTTTCATCCCCAAATCGAGTGGCTAGCCGAGAGGACTACTCGAACCTTGGAGGACATGTTGAAGCTTATGTCATGGTGTTTAAGGAAAGTTGGGATGAATATTTTTCCACTTATCAAGTTTTCCTATAACAATAGATTCCATGCAAGCATTGGGATGACACTATTTGTGGCTTTGTATGGTAGGTGGTGTAGATCGCCCATTGTGTGGTTTGAAGTCAATGTGGTGGTATTGACAGGACCGGACTTAGTCATGAATGCTACAGAGAAAATTAAAAGCATAAGGAAAAAATTGCAGATGGCCTAAAGCCGACAAAAGCCTACTTTGGTGTAACAAGAAGAGATCTTGATTTTCAAGTTGGTAATTGGGTCTATTAGAAGGTGTCACAATGAAAGGTGTGATCCAGTTTAGTAAAAAGGGGAAGTTAAGCCCTAGATATGTAGGTCCCTATAGGATGGTGAGAAGAGTGGGAAAACGTGGCATATGAGTTGGATCTACTTGATGGGATGCATTTGATCCATTCGGTTTTCCATTTATCAATGTTGAGGATGTTCATATGTGATCAAAGATCCATACTTCCTTTGCATGATGTGAACATTGAAGAGGATTTGAGTAATGAAGAGGTACCAGTTGAGATTCTAGACTGACAAGTCAAAAGAATAAGGAACAAAGAAGTTGCATCCGTCGAAGTGCTTTTGAGGAATCAACAAGTTGAGGGTGCTACATGGGAAGTAGAAGCGAATATGATGAAGTGTTACTTGTACCTATTCCACTCTAGTCGAGCCTAAGATATTAAGAAATTCTTCCAAAAACCTCTAATTCCCTGTATATTTTTGTTACATAATGCATATACTTATTTCTATGTTATGGATTATTTTAAGAGATGTTTTAAGTATGGATTTTAAAAATTTGATGGAATGATGTTTGACTGCATTTTTGCATGCGTAATGGTTTATTAGCTGATTATTTACTCCTTAGAACTAACCTTTAAGTACATTCGGGGATGAATGTTTCGAAAGGGGAGATACTGTAATGACCCCCAGTTTAGGAGCCTAAGAGTGCAAAATAGTTGGGTTAAAATGACCTAAAGTCAAGTTCATGAGAGTGAATTACAGCTCATAGGAGGAGTTACGTCCCATAGGTTTGGTCCTTAAACATGAACTTCAGGAATGGGAAAAATTTTCAAGTATGGGGTAACCCACAAGCCTAGTGACAGCCCCTAGGAAGAAAGAAAATCCGTAGATAGGGTCATGGATAGGTCTATCAGACATGAAAAAAATTTGGAGTTTTTTAGAAAGTAACCTACAAATTAACAACATGCCCTATAAATCATTATATGGCCTGTAGATACCCTTCAAAGGTAGGGTCCAAGAAAATGAGAAAATGGCTTAAGTGTGGAAGGACTCTATCAGTCTAACCATGAGGTGTAGACCAAAGAATGACCCTTAAGATGGTTTCATAGTTTTGAGTTTATCAAATCAATTTTAGGGATTTTGGAAAAGTTAACAGGATAAACAGGTGCTACGGTCTGTGGTTCAATTTATGACCCGCAAATAGGCTTTCATAGGATCAATCCAACAGTTTTAATGAGGGATACTTTTATCAATTCCTCAATTTCTATTCTTATACTATGTCATTTTTGGGATAAAAATGGGCCCTAAACCATCCCTTAAAGCCCTAGGTCCCTTGGTTAATCCTCATTCTTCTATTCTCAAATTTCCTAAGGCAAGAACTCTCTCTAGATGACAAAGCAAAACTAGGGTTTCCAAGGTTCTTCTCAAGAATTTCAAGTTTGTTTCTCCCATAGCTTAGTAAGGTATGCGAGCTTGATTTATGGGTATCCTTCCACCAATAAAGTCCCATTTAAAGTATTTGTACCTTTACTTTAAGTTCCATCAAGTTAATATGCATGCTTATGATGAATTCATATTACATTATATTACGAAATGATTTTAATGATGCCTTATGATATTTTACCAAGTATATGCATGTATTTGAATTATTGATTATGAACCCAATGATTAGTTTTGTTAATGAAAAGTTGTGGTCTATTTACATGTTTCAAAAAAGAGTTTATTCTTACGATTTATGTGATTTATGATTGTTCCATTATAAAAGCCTAGCCTACCTAGTTCTCAATAAAAGTCTTTCATGATTTATGATGATGAATTGTCCTTTAAAGATGAATTTTAAAGTTATGACATCTCAAGGATATAAGCATGTCGACAATTGCCCTTAATTGTTTAAGAAGATCACCAAGATGAACGGACAATACTCACTTAGTGGTTCCCAAGTTCGATCCACTCCTATGATTGCTAGTTATGATTCTAAGTGTCATTAATTTGATTAAGTTATGTTTTAAAGATTTCATTGGATGACTTAGCACCAAATGTGACATTGAGGTGGGCTTCAGTAAAGGAACTTTAGAAGCAACCATGTAAGACCCCACTTATGGGGGTAGGAGAGATGAAAGAAATAATCTTGGAAATTTGAAACTGTTGATATTTACGAAAGGGTTTATGACTCGCAAGATGGATTACAGCCCATAAAGTGGGTTCGTAGAACTTGGCAGACTTGTTGAAATTCCGGATCTTTCTAAGTTCAATCTACGAGTTATTAGACGACCCATAAAGTATTCTACGAGTCGTAAATAGTGTCATAGAATGGGAATTAGTAAATAGGGAATCTATGAAGTTTTGAAAAAACACCATCAGATGAAACCCATCAACGGCCTGTAGAATGTTCTACGGCCCGGGGCTCTCGTAGACTTGTCCAGCCAGGATTCTAATAAAGGTAAATGTGACCTTTCCTCTTTTTCTAAAGTCCAAGCTATGTCTTTTTGACCCTATCCATTCCCCTTATTAGCTTATACAACCCTAATTCATCTCATTTCAAAGCATTCCAAAACACTCTAAGTCTCAAAACTCTCTCAAGCTCTTCAAGGCTTTCAAGTAAAGGGTACAAGCTAGGGTTTTGAGTCTTCCATGTCCAAATCAAGTTTCCTCCGTCATAATCACTTTGGTATGTGGGTTTGATTGTGAGAACCTTCCTTCACACAAGTCCTACCAATTTTCTTCTCAAACTACATAGATTTATGAATTATTTTATCGGTATTTAGGAACACTTGCTTATGGTGATATCATTATGCATTGTATACTTGGTTTCTATTTGGGTTCTTTAGTAATGATTTTATTATGCTAGAAGTATTATTGGGGTTTACATTGTGATGGGTTCTATACTATTAAAGTTATGGACTCTATGATGCCATGAAAAGCTATGAAGGAACTATCTATTTTAGTAGGTTTTCATGATACTCAAAACAAGGGTTTTACTATAATAATGGTGGGTTGATTTGAATAACTTTTAATTAATTGATTTTACTTCTCACTTGCTCCACACTCTTGAGTTACATGATTTTAAGCACATGTACATATACCCACCACATTTGACTAAATCTACTTGGCAAGGATTCTTATGTTGATGAAACATTATTGCATGAATTTCATGACAAGCATGTTATGACAAATTATGGGCTCCCAAGCATATATAGAACTCATGAAAATTTACTATGATATTCAAGTAAAATGTTGAGCCCTTATGCTATATATTCTACCCTCTTGTGAGTAAATCATGTAAACATAAAGGGGTCACGTGTGATAACTATTTTATCCTCATGTACTATACAATCTAATGCTCACTAGAAGGGGTGATGTATGTTACAATCTCTACCCTCACATGTAATGCAATGCCTATTAGAAAGGGTAATGTCTATGCTATGTTTTTACCCCCTAGTACAAGGTATATGCCACATATAGGGGTCCTGTATTTGAATGAGCTACTCATGCCATGTTATCATGTTCTATAAGTTGTGCAATTTATGATTATTTCAAGTATTCTGTGGGACTAGACTTAGTACCGAAAGAGGCTTAAGGTGGGGGCTCGACCCAAGGGGTCCTTATATAAAGTCTTGGTCTCTTTAATATGTGCCACCATAGGTTTATATTATCTTCCCAAATGGGGTTTTACTAGTGGATCCAACTTGGTCATGTTACCCACTGTGTGGGGTTTATGCTTGGTTTACCTTGGCAAGTAGACCAATCCTTTATTCGATGTGGAGTGAACATCGGGGTTCTAATTAGTAGCTCTCTTGATCTTATATGTCGGTTAGGGTTACCTTCCACATATATATGATATGTTATGTAAGTTTGACTATCTTCATACATGTTTTAACTTGAACATTGATTATACATGTCATATTCTATTGATTATGATTATGCATCTTGATTATTATGGCTTATTTTCCTTATTGCATTGCACCCCGCATACTTAGTACATTCAAAGTACTAACACATACTTTTTGCCTATATGATCTAACCATGTAGAGACCAAAACTCTAATTCATCCTCTTTCTCTGCGTGGCTAGCGGGTATCCATTGAAGACTATTATTAGTGAGTCCTCCACTTCGGGGACAACATCCACTTTACGTTCATGCTTTTGTTAAAACTTACCTATTTTAGTCTTGTGTCTTTTGAGGGTGAACCCGGGAGATGTCTAGTTCCCCGTTCCACTCAAATTAGAGGTGTTGTTGGATATGGAAGTTTATGTGTTTAGTTTGACTTTTATTATCTCTATGTAATTCTGAAGAATTCCCTTGGTCCCTTTTTCCCTTCTATGCTTGTCATATGTGAATGGATGTGATGAAAGTTCTAAGTCCTTAAATGCCCCCCTAGCGTGAGTCCTACTTACCCGTCCCTTAGACCTATTTGCTATGTGGTTCATGTAAATCCTCTTCCCTATATTATCCCCATAGTGTGTGTCCCAAGCCCTGCTTCCCTTAGATATTATGTGTTATGTTCTTATTTTTCTCTCATGTTCCACTAAAACCAAGGATATGCTATACATACTTAAGAGGTTTGTTTAGGGATCCTCTCAAGTTCCCATTCCCTATGTCACGTCTAGGCCATAGGCTTGGATCGTGACAAGCTTAGTATCAGAGCACAAGGATTATAAATGGTCCTTGGAAATCCAACACACCACGTCAAGTAGAGTCTTGTTATGGTTGTGAAACACGTCACAACTATGAATAGAAAGCTATGAGGTGTTTTAGGTAATAGTTCACTTGTTCATGATCTATGTCGTACCTTAGATTTAAAATAAAGATTTCTTTCCCTAAAGGGTGTCCTTTTGCTCTTATAGAACGTGCCACATCCAAGGAGAATGTCTTAAAGAGCTCTTACACCTAAGGAGGGCTCGGCCCATCTGGCTCCTCAAGCTCTCCAAGAGGAAGGGGTTATGCATGCCGTATACTAGAACTTCATCTCCATGTTGACACAATCCATGACCAAACAATTGAACCAAGGAGGCCAAGCTCTTCATGCTCCCAGCCCGGCTTCAAGATTTAGGGATTTCACTAAGATGAACCCTCCGGAGTTCCATGGATCCAAAACAGAGGAGGACCCCCAAGAATTCATTGATAAGATATACAAACTGCTTGCTATTATGGGGGTGAGTTCAGAGGATAAGGTGGAAAATGTGGCGTAGCAACTCAAGGGTGTTGCACAAGTTTGGTTTACTCAATGGAAACTTGAGAAGGAGAATGATGGTCTTATCCCATGGGAGGAATTTAAGGCCACTTTCCTAAACCGATTCTTCCCTATTGAATTGAGAGAGGCAAAGATAATGGACTTCATGAATCTCAAGCAAGGCTCCATGAGTGTGAGGGAGTATTCTCTCAAGTTTAACAAGCTCTCTAAGTATGCTCCTCACTTGGTTACCGACTCTACAACAAGAATGAACAAGTTTGCGTTGGGGGTACCCGATTTGGTGAATGAAGAATGTCACACCGCTATTCTTATAGGTGATATGGACTTGTCTCGGCTCATGAATCATGCTGAGTGACTTGAAGGGGATAAGCTAATGAAGAGAAGGAGTGGGGAGTCCAATAGGGCTTGGTATGATGGTGGTTTTCAAGGTGCTAAAGGTGGTCATTTACAACAAGGTCACAAATTCCAAGGCCAATGATCCTTCAATTTTCAAAACAAAAGGCTTTCTAATGATAGGGTGCCTAACCCCAAAGTTCAAGGAGGTAATGATGAGATGACTCTTCCACGGTGCCTAAATTATGGAAGAAATTGTGGTGGCAAATGCTTTAGGGATTAGAATACTTGCTATGGGTGTGGAGGAGTAGGCCACAATCTTTTTTATTGCCTTTATTCTCAAAACAAGAGAAAGAATGGTCGTCCCTAAGGAGAAAGTGCTCGTGTTGATCAAAAGGAACAAGGAGGCCAACAAGGGAGTGCTCCACGTCATAATAGGTTCTATGCCCTTCAAGGAAGGCAAGGAGTGAAAGAGGTGCCTGATGTTGTTACCGGTATGTTAAGAGTCTATCATTATGATGTGTATGCGCTATTAGATCTGGGTTCTATACTTTCTTTCACTACTCCTATTGTTGCTAACAAGCTTCATATGTGTCCCAAATCGTTGTGTGAATCTTTTGAAGTGTCTACCCTCGTTGGTGAGTCCACTATTGCTGGAAGGGTCTAGAGGGGTCCTTTGTCTATATTGCATAAAGTGTTGCCATGTGATCTTGTTGAACTTGACATGGTGGATTTTGATATTATTCTTGGGATGGATTGGTTACATGCATATCATACTTCCATCGATTATAGAACTCATAAGGTTAAGTTTTGATTTCCTACTGAGCCCGTCTTTGAGTGGGAAGGGCATAATACGACAATTAAGTGTAGATTTATTTCTTGTCTTAAGGCCCAAAAATTGATTTTTAAGGATTGCATTTACCTTCTTTAAGGGTTAGGATATTGAGTCTAAAGTCCCTCCTATCAAGTCGGTTCTGATTGTCAATGATTTTCTTGATGCCTTTCTTGATGAACTTCCAGATGTCCTTCTCAAAAGGGAGATAGATTTCGGTATATATCTCCTCCTAGATACTCAATCCATTTCCACTCGTCTTTACCCTATGGCCCTGGCAGAGTTAAAGGAGTTAACAGACCAATTGAAGGATTTGTTGGAGAAGGATTTTATAAGGCCTAGTAAGTCACCTTGGGGTGCACCGATGTTGTTTGTAAAGAAGAAAGATGGCTCAATTAGAATGTGCATCGACTATCCGCTACTCAATAAGGTCACAATAAAGAACAAGTATTCTTTGCCAAGGATTGATGACCTATTTGATCAACTACAAGGGGTTAGTCATTTTTCAAAGATTGATCTTCGGTCTGGATACAACCAAATGAGGGTAAGGGAGTGATATTCCCAAGATGGCCTTTTAGACTAGATATGAGCATTTTAAATTTGTAGTGATGTCACTTGGCTTAACATATGCACCGCAATGTTTGTGGATCTCATGAATAGGGTCTTTAAACCCTACCTTGACATGTTTGTGGTGGTTTTCGTAGATGACATATTGATTTACTCCCGGAGTGAAGAAGAGCATGTGAAACATTTGAGAGTAGTGTTGCAAATGTTGAGGGGTAAGAAGTTGTTTGCTAAATTTGATAAATGTTAATTTTGGTTGAAGGAAGTTGCATTCCTAGTGCATATGGTATCGGGTGATGGAATTAAATGTAACACCCCACACCATACAATACTAGTACAATTCAAAGAAACATGACATGGTTTGGTCAAATTAGTGCAAATTTTTAAAAGTGCTTGAATCTCGTGTTAATGGGTTATATGTGCATCTAACGCTTAAGAAGGTCGAGTATATACATGTTTTGTGTTGAATTGAGGAGATTAAGGCCTTAAATGAAGTGAGAGAATTGAGGTGCTTGTAGGACTTAATAAGCTAGCAGGTGAGTCACCTACTTGCTTAGC
>JAPFFP010061567.1:0-26767 GCA_026153255.1 Solanum medicagineum | reverse complement strand
AGGAGGAGTCTAGATCTTGTTTTGCTAACACCTCATCAACCAATGAAGATTTGGAACCATCAACCACAACAACACCATCACCCACATCTTCCAACCTCACCCCAACCTAGCCAATCTATGCACCTCCCTAGCCATCTCCCTATCACCACCAGCCATATGAGCTAGACTACCCATAGTCACCCAACTCAAAACATCTGCCATAACATTTGCCTTATTCGGGTGGTAATGCACACTCATGGCATAGTCCTTAAAAAGTTCTAGCCACCTTCTTTGCCTCAAGTTGAGATCTTTTTGAGTGAAGACATATTGGAGACTCTTATAATTGGTGAAGACATCAACATGCACCCCATACAAATAATGACGCCAAATGTTTAATGCAAACACCACGGCGGCCAATTCAAGATCTTGGGTAGGGTAGTTCTTTTTATGCACTTTGAGTTCCCTAGAAGCATAGGCTATGACCTTAATATTTTGCATGAGCACACAACCCAAAATAACCCTAGATGCATCACAATACAGAACAAAACCCTCAAGCCCATTTGGTAGTGACAATATAGGAGCGAACACAAGCCTATGTTTCAATGTTTGGAAGCTTTTCTCACATTCATCGGTCCACAAAAACTTAACCTTCTTTTGAGTCAATTTTGTCATAGGAGAAGAAATGGAGGAGAACCCAGTCACGAACATTCAACCCGCAATGCCCAAGAGGCTCCTAATATCCGACGGGTTCAATGGTCTAGGACAATTCCTAATCACATCGGTTTTCTTAGGATCCACTTTTATGCCATCCCCCGACACCATATGACCAAAGCAAGTAACCTCCTTTAACTAAAATTCACACTTTTCATATTTAGCATACAATTTCTCTTCCCGCAATCTTTGCAACACAACCCTAAAATGCCCATATGCCCCTCCCTACTATGTGAATAGATCAAAATATCATCAATGAAGACCACAACAAAGGAATCAAGGTAGGGTTTGAAAACCCTATTCTTTAAGTCCATGAAGATGGTCGGTGCATTAGTTAACCCAATAGACATCACCACGAAATCATACTGCCCATATTTAGTCCGGAAGGTTCTCTTGGGAATATCACACTCCCTCACCTTCACTTGATGATACCTGGGTCGAAAATCAATTTTAGAGAAAAAGCTAGCGTCTTGCAATTGGTCAACAAGTCATCAATCCTTGGAAAAGGATACATATTCTTTATAGTGACCCTATTGAGTTACCGGTAGTCAATGCACATTCTAAGTGACCATCCTTCTTCTTTACAAACAACACCGATGCAGCCCATGGTGATTGACTAGGCCTAATAAATCCCTTCTCCAACAAATCTTTCAATTGCTTCTTTAACTCATTCAACTTCGCTGGGGCCATGAGATAAGAGGTAATGGAGATAGGTTGAGTATCGGCAAGGAGATCTATGCTAAAATCTATATCCCTTTCTGGAGGGACACTGGGAAGGTCATTTTTGGAAGACATCAAGAAACTCATTTACAATCGGAACCGACTCTATGGAAGGGACTTTGGACTCCACATCTTTGACTCTCACAAGATGATACAAACACCCCTTCGAAATCAACCTACAGGCTTTAATGCATGAAATGAATCTACCCTTTGCCACAACATCACGACTTTCTGACTCAAGGACGGGTTCATTTGGGAAGTGAAACTTGACCCTAAGGGTTCTACAATCTATAGAAGCATAGTATGCATGTAACCAATCCATCCCAAGAATAACATCAAAATCAACCATATCTAACTCAACAAGATCACATGGTAAGATTTTATGCAAGACGTAAACCAGACAATTTCTATACACTTTCCTAATAATAATTGATGTACCTATAAGAGTAGACACCTCGTAAGACTCATGTAACATCTCCGACTCAACATGAAACTGTTTTGCAACCAAGGGGGTAACAAAGGAAAGGGTGACATCAAGATCAAAGATTTTCAAAATACCATTAACAATGTCGGGATCCTCACTAACCCCTTGACTCCCATGTATAGTGTAAAACCGGTTGTGCCTTGGGGCATCACCTTGAGGGCCACCTCTACCCAATGGAACCGCATTTGCACCCCGGGCCTTACCACAGCTTATTGGACAATCTACCTTCTTGTGACAAAGCGCCCCATATTCAAAGCATGCATTAGAACCATTCAAACATGGACCCCCATGCTTCCTTCCACATTTAGGACACAACTCTATAGGAGCCACTCCACCAACTCCTTGAGGCCTAGGGATGTCATTGGCAAATCCCTTGTTAGTAGTATGGGAAGGCCCTTGGCCTTGGTGAAATCTAGCACCCCTTTGGAACTTACCCTCAAACCGGGCTCTCTTGGCCTCATGGCCCCTCCTCATTCTCAACTTATTTTCTTCCATTTGCTCGGCATAGGTCATCAACCAAGACAAATCCATATCACTAATAGGCAAGGAGGACCGACATTCTTCACTTACCAAGTCGGAAACCCCCATAACAAACCTATTCATCCTTGACCTAGGATAGGCCACCAAGTGAGGAGCGTACTTTGAAAGTTGATTCAATTTGAGGTCATACTCCCTCACACTCATACCACCTTGTTTCAAGTTCATAAACTCAACCAACTTTGCTTCCCTAAGCTCAAGAGAGAAGAACCGGTTAAGGAAGCCAATCTGAATTCCTCCTAAAGCACCACGTAGCCATTACACTTCTCACCTTTCCATTGATCAAACCAAATTTGGGCCACCCTTTTTAGTTGGTATGCCGCCAACTCTATCTTCTCATTTTGTCCAACACCCATGATAGACAAGAATTTGTAGATTTCATCAATAAATTCTTGTGGATATTCATCCACCTTTGACCCATGGAAAATCGGAGGATTCATCCTCATGAAGTCCCTTACCCTCGCTCTCGGGGTAGTAGTATGAGGGGCTTGGGCCCCTTGTTGGACTTGGTTGGCCACCACTTAGGCAAGCATAGTAAGGGCATCCCGGAGCTCACCATTGGCAGGTTGCTCCTCGGGAGTTTGGGCCCTTCTTCCTCTAGTATTCGGCATGATCTACCATAGCTAAGAACAATTATTAGGGGGGAAAATACTTACTGTAACTCTATAGCACGACTTAGGACATGAAGAAGGGAAACATTTCCTACAGTGTCTCACAACCTCCTATCCATAGTGAAGACGCGCTTCACAACCATGGCCATGACTCTAATAAACGCGATGTATTAGACTCTGAGGATCTATCAACGTAGTACTCTGATACCATCTTTGTCACGACCCAAGCCTAGGGCCTGGACGTGACAGGAGAATGGGGAACCCAAAGGGACCCCAATCATGCCTCTTTACTTCACGTAACACATCTTTGGTCACGAAAGCATACAAAAGACATATACATTAAACAAGGATAATGAGGCTAAGGGAAAAGCTTGCCAAAGCAACAACATTACCAAAACAAGGAGTCACAACTCATATCATAAATACACTCTTGTCCAACATACACCTCTAAGTACATAGATAGAGCAGGGCCAAGACAGAGTTGTTGGGCTCACCCTCATTGTCAATAGAACATAAGGTAGTGTCTTAATACATAGATAATAGTAGCATAGACTAATATCCCCGAAATGGAGGACTCACCAACAAGCTTGGAACAGCACCACCAAGCCACGTGGAGGAGGGGGATCAACTCGGGTACTAATTCCCACATGTTGATATCATGTAGGCAAGAGTATGCGTTAGTACGTTTGAAAGTACTAAGTCTGTGGGATGTAATGCAACAAGGAATAGGCATCATATTAAAATGTGTAACAATAGACGATAGGCATAATATAGTAATATGGCATGTATGATCGATGCTAAAGTAAAACATGCTTGAGTAAATTATGCTCATATAAAGTATCATATGTGAAGAAGAGACCAATCTAGCTTTCCAACCTTGGTTTGTTGATGATGGTCACACCCCAATCATCCTAGGTGGCGAGGTATAAACCCCTCACATGGTTGATGTTGGTCACACCCCAATCATCCTAAGTGGTGAAGTATAAACCTCTCACATGGTTGATGAGTACAAACTCCCAACTCGGTTGATGATGGTCACACCCAAATCATCCTAGGTGGTAAAGTATAAACTCCTCACATGGTTGATGAGTATAAACCCCCAACTCAGTTGAGTATGGTCTAATGCAACATTTTATATATAAATAATCATATACATAAGCTCATTTCATCATTACTGCATCATTCATATTATATCACATGCTTTGGACCTTCAAATTCTCAAGAAACCATAACCGAACATTTTATCAAACACTTGGTGGGTATACAACATGCAATTTAGAGATGAAATTATGTAAGAACATCTATTGTAAAACCATAAATCAACACCTTGCAATACCCCCAAGACATCCACATCAAAACCTCTCATAAAAACTTACAATAGATCCAAGCTATACAGCTCACAACATAGCAAAATAGTCACATCTTTACATAGCTTTAATGTAGTTCATAGAAATATCCATACTAGTAAACCCATTTGTAAACTCCACTATAATTCATGCAATACTAATTAAAAATGCGTTTAGGCACCATGGGTGGAAGGATCCAATGGTTCAACACCACATGCCTTAGGTCTAGAGTTGCTTGGAATTGAGATTGGGAAGAATGGAGGCTTGGAAATGATCTTGGAATTCAATCTTGTTCTTGGGTTTCCTTGAAATTGAATTGGGGATTGATGGAGGCACTTTAGAGGACTTTGGAGTAAGATTGAGATGATAGTAGTGAAATTGGGTCCTTAAGATTAGAGTTTAGGTCTACTAGGAAGGTTAAGATAGCCTAAAAAGTCAAAAAGGGTGATTAGGATAATTAGCATTTACGAAAATGGCATTAGTGAACGGATAGAAAAAATGGCAAAGTGTTGTCTTACTGAAGACTTCACTAGGCGTGTGGCACTCCACGGGTCGTGTGGAGTGCCCATGAGGCAAGACTTAGACAGAAAAAAATGGAATTGGAACACTTGAGAAAAAGTTAGCATCGACATAACTTTGATGGCCACTTTCACGGACTGTGTAGTGTTACACTGACCGTGTATTGGTCTGTCCCACCTCACATAGTCAAGAAAATGTTATTGTACACCACATGCCCAGGTGACATGGCCCAAACCACTTCACACGAGCCATACAAGGCAATCGTGGCCCATGCCTTAGCTTTCAATTCCACCCACGCCTAGCGAAGCCTCCTAAAACACGTGCACGCCCCTCCTCACGACCAGTGTGGTGAGTCATATGACCTGTGACACTAGTCTTGGACCAATACATTGCCACACCTTGCCATTTTCCATCCCCAAACATTTCCCATGACCCGGACAACGCCACAATGCCCTTATGGGTGCCCGTGGGTCTTCACTGCACGGGAGAGTCTCACGAAAATGGTCATAACTCCTTCATCCAACATCGGAATCAGGTGAAACCAAGTACGTTGCGAAGCTAACTAAAAGGGCTTCAGTTGAATATATTGTGTACCACCCAGTTTAAAATGTGCTAAGAGTTATGCTAGTTTAAATTTGACCCTTATATGAAACAACATCCAAAACTCAAATTGGAGGTAAGTCTCGAACTCGTTTAGGTACTAGGAGTCTCCCATGAATCTAGTAGACCCCCAACCTAATCGAATGAGGTTTGAAACATGGATATTCAAGAGTATAGTGCTTCATAGTGTAACATTATGCACATCATAAATAGATTTGCCCTCCTTCATTGTGAAGTTCTCACATTGACTCATCAACATATCAACCTTTGATTACTTCACTTGAGCAGTGTCTTCACGAGTTGTCCTTAGGCAATCCCATATATCTTTAGCAGTCTTACAAGCTTAAATGCAATTGTACTCATTAGGTCCTATC
The DNA here is from genome assembly GCA_026153255.1 of Solanum medicagineum. NCBI lineage: Eukaryota > Viridiplantae > Streptophyta > Magnoliopsida > Solanales > Solanaceae > Solanum > Solanum medicagineum. The sequence goes on along the minus strand of JAPFFP010061567.1, from coordinate 20,886 downwards.
CCACAAACAATTATCTTTTTAGCTCAATAATTCTTCTCTTAGGAACAAGCCTGTTGATATCACCATCCTTCTTTTCATTCATTGAAACATGAGGACCACCAAGAATAATGTCCCAAAGTTAACTATCTTTAACCATGATGAAATTATGCATTCTTTTCTTCCACCAGCCATAGAATTGGTGGCCATTGAAACGAGGGGGTCTCATAGTTGATTGTCCTTCTTCCATCTTAATTGTAGGAGCAACCATCTTGGCAAGATCTTCTCTAGGTGTTAATCTTTTAGACAAAACCTGCTCTGATACCACTTGACAGCCTGCATGCGCTTCTAATCTACCAAGGGACCAAGTCCCTCAACACCGATAAACGAAGAAAGGCAGAAATTAAATACACAACTAACTTAGAGTGGAAATCCTCCTTGCTCAAGGGAGGCAAAACCACTTTTCTAGGTGTTAACCTTTTAGACAAAACCTACTCTTATGACACTTGATGGCCTGCATGCGCTTCTAATCTACCAAGGAACAAGGTCCCTCAACACCGATAAACAAAGAAAGACAGAAATTAAATACACAACTAACTTAGAGTGGAAATCCTCCTTGCTCAAGGGAGGCAAAACTACTACCTGACCAATAGGATTTCAACTCAAGAATAATTGACTTCAAGAAGCAAAGATCGTAACCTCTTACAGCATAAGGATTGATCCACAAGCCCCTTTCCCCTTACAAGTAAATAAATCATCTTCAACCAAGTTGAAGGACAACAACCAACACTTAGCTAACCTAGCTAAAAATCTGAGCAAAAGCAACTAAGAAAAGACATCAATGTGAAAACCCCAAAATCCTTTTAATAAAGGGATCTGGTTCACAATATGAGTAGGGAAGTAAGACTAAAGAAAACTAGAGATGAACATGTCAAGCTTCAACGCCATGGTTTTTCTTCAGTATATTTCCACAATGAAGAAGATGAGATTTAGTTGTGTATGTGCTAGAGTGGATGATTTTTTCTCATGTTGATTCACTATATATATCAAACACATTAATAAGGAATAACAAACTATTAGGGACCACTGGGAAAACTCACCAAAACACACCATTTGCCCAATATCATTGCCCATCAAAACTGCTACTCTACTAGCACTCAAGCACTCCTAGAATTTGTTATTTTTAGACTAATCTATGAGATGGGATCATTCCTCATCTTAAGTTCTTCAATCATCAAAACTACTACATTATAACACAAGCAGGTAAGCAAATCCATTACCTTTTCTAAAAATACGAACCCATACGTTCCTTGGCTCTCTATTTCGAGTCCTTAATCTCTTAATATATTCCTCCTTTCTATTTGTCATCTTCAGCCTCCTTACTAGAGTTGGTAAAGTGCCTTTAAAGAAATTGTCATCGACTGAAATCCAATGGAATTGACAGCTTAATCTATGTTTTAACTGTGATGAGAAAGACGAAAAAGGCCACCGGTATTCTACTCCACCAAAATTGTTTCTTTTACTCATTGACGAAGAATTGTCTAATGATGATTTCTAGATTATTTACCGCCTCCATCTGATTCTCCTCCCTTTGTTATCTTCTGACAGCCCATCTTTGCTCACTATCAGTCTTCATGCTCTTATGGGTGGTTTCAATCCTAGTACACTTTGGTTCACAGGTTACATCGCAGGTCTCACCGTTCCGATTCTCATAGATAGGGGAAGCACTCATAATTTTATTAACCCTCGAAGGGCTCGTAAGCTCAAGTTTTCTGTTGAACCTTCTATGAGCTTTTCCGTTATTGTAGGCAATGGTCAGGTGTTGATTTGTCCTGTGTTATTACAGGTGTACCCATTATAGGGATTCTCTTTTGTTACTAATTTTTTTGTCATTGATTTACATGGTTTTGATTTAGTGTTGTGTGTGACCTGGTTAGCCACATTGGGTCCTAGCATCACCGATTATGTTAACCATTTGATTGAATTTGATTTTGATAGGAAACACATTCATCGGGTGGGTGATCCTTGTCTCATCCCAACTCAGATTAATAATCCCACTCTCTGACGCCTTACCCAGATCGACTCTATTGCTTATCTTCTGCGGTTGGAATTTATTTCAACAGATACTTCTTCCACCCAGCAATACGCTCTGGATCTCTCATCCCTTTTGGACACTTATGTGGATATATTTCAAAGTCACACAACTCTTCCACCTTTGCTTCCATAGGATCATCGCATTCCCTTGTTACCAGGTGCCTCTCCAATTAATGTGCGACCATATCGCTATCGACACTTTCATAAGGCAGAAATTGAGTGTCAAGTTTGTGAAATGCTCAATTTGGGGGTGATTAGGCCTAGTTCAAGTCCTTACTCCACTCTAGTTTTATTGGTTCACAAAAAAGATGGGACTTAGCGTATTTGTGTTGATTACCGAGCTTTAAACTCCATCACTATCAAGGACCGTTTTCCAATTCCAACAGTTGATGAATTATTTGATGAATTGCATCATGCTATTTTTTCTCAAAATTGGATCTCTTGGATGGTTACTATAAAATTTTTCTTCATCCCGCAGACATTGAGAAAATATCTTTTCACGCTCATGAAGGGCATTACAAGTTCATAGTAATGCCGTTTGGGACCTCTAATGCCACATCTACTTTTCAGTACACTATGAATTCAATTTTAAAGATCCTTATTTGCCATTTTGTCTTGGTTTTCTTTGATGATATACTCATCTATAATAAATCATGGATTGATCACTTGGGATCATCTCAGCAAGGTGTTTGATCTCCTGCACCAAACGGGCTAGTGGTTAAGTGTTCCAACTGCATTTATGGATAATCTCTCATTGCTTATTTGGGCCATATTATCTCTTAAAAGGGCCTCCAAGTTGATCCTGAAAAGTTCACGGCTATTCTTGCCTGGCCAACTCCTGTTCACCTAAAGATGTACAAAGATTTCTAGGCTTAATAGGGTATTATCTACGCTTTGTCAAAAGCTGTGCTAATTTGGCTTCCCCCCTTATAGATCTCTTAAATAAAGATTCTTTTGCTTGGTTCGCAATTGCCTTGACTTCCTTCATTCAACTTAAACAGGCTTTGAGCTCAATCCGTGTTTTACCACTCCCAGATTTTTTAAAGGTATTCTTAGTTGAGACTGATGCTTCTATGACTTGAATAGGTGTGGTTCTTTCCCAAGAAGGTCAACACATTGCTTTTTTTAGCAAAAAATTATCTTCTCGCATGCAAGATTCTTCAACTTATAATTGTAAGATGTTTGAAATTACCCAAGCTATCCAAAAATGGTGTCAGTACTTGTTGGATCATCGATTTATTATCATCAGTGATCAGCAGTCGTTAAAGTCCCTCAAAAGCCAAGTTATTCAAACTGCTAAACAACAACGATGGCTTAGCAAGCTCATTGGATATGACTTTGACATTCGCTATCGCCTTGGGAAGCTTAATGTTGCACCAGATGCGTTTTCTCGAGTTCATTCGCTACATGCATTGGCTTTGGCTGTTACTAAACTAGCCATAATTGACCAGTTGTGCAACTTGAACAAGACTGATGCCACTCTACGGGATCTCCAATCCCAGTTACAACATAATCCGGAGTCTTTGCCTCATTTTTCCTTTTAAGGAGGACTTTTACTATTTCGCAATCGGATAATGGTCCTTGTTGATGCAAAACTTCGCACATTATTATTGAAAGAATTTCACTCTTCTAAAATTGGGGGTCATGCTGGCGTATCATGCACATCTCATCAATTTTCCTCTAATATTTATTAGGCTGGTATGCATGCGGATGTGAAGAAATTTGTTTTCGAATGCCAATTTTGTCAACAAATGAAGGATTCAAATTTGAAACCTGCTCGATTACTCTGTCCCTTGCCAATTCCATATGCCATTTTTGAGGATATTTTTATGTACTTTATCAGAAGTCTTTCACCCTCCTATGGGTGCACTGTTATTTGGGTAATTGTGAACCGGTTGTCCAAATACGGTCACTTTGTTGCCTTGTCACCAATTTTACTAGCCAAAAGAATGCTGAGGTCTTTGTTAAGAAGTTTATTGGACTTCATGGTTCTCCAGTTACTATTGTGTCTGATCATGATCTGTTGTTTCTCTCGGAGTTTTTGAATGAACTTTATAAATTCCAGGGTACACAACTTGCCATGAGTTCGGCCTATCATCCCCATTCCGATAGTTATACTGAGGAGCTAAAAAATGTTTGGAGCTGTATCCCCTCTGTTTTGCGACTGACACACCCTTTACTTGATTTACTCTGTTACCGTGGGCTGAATTTTTGTATAATATTGCATACCAACACGACTCCAAGATAACGCCTTTTGAGATATTTTATGGCCGCCCTCCACAGATTGTGGTGAGGTATCTTAAGGATGGGACTTCTAACTCTGTCATTGCTTCTTCTTTATGTCAACGGGATGAGACATTAGCTATTTTAAAGGCTAATTTGTTACAGGCTCAAGTGAGAATGAAGGCTACAGTAGACAAAAGTTGTTGTGATGTTTCATTTGCAGTTGGTGATCGAGTATATGTGCAACTACGACCCTACTGTCAGTTATCTGTACGCTTGCAGCATCACTCAAAGCTTAGTAGAAGATTTTTTGGTCCCTTCCAGGTTGTCCAAAGAATTGGTGTACTTGCCCTTACCTTATGGTCCAAAATCCATCCTGTATTACACGTCTCCGCTCTTCTTTAATGTTTGGGATCTCCTTCTCATCAGGTTACTCCGATTGAGGTTTTGGATTAGTCATCTTCTTTGATAGGAAAAATTATATAGATAGGTTAGCTTAATTTGATACGCTGGTTATTTTTTATATTTTCGGTGTATAGAATATAAATTTTTAATTCAAAATGCATTCCTTTATAATCAATACAAACGAAGAGATAATTTTTATACTAACAAAGAAAATAAACAATCTTTGAATTAAAAGGATGAAAAGAAAGAACGAGTGCATTGCATAAAAAGTTATACGAAAGAGCCAGGAAGTTATAGACAAAAGTAAGAAAACCTAAAGAGATAAACCTGGAATTGGGGTGTTTCTTCTGTTGCCAAAAGTATGTGCGATCCCCCGAAATTGTGAGCTCACTTGCTACTATAATAAAACACTTTTACCCAGTATGCTTATCAAGAAAAAAGCTCTGAAAAAAATAAAACATCCCAAATGTATCATGCTGTATTTATAATCCAATTTATCAAAGAAAAATATTTATTTAAAATAACAATATGATAGCTAATGACCACCCAAAAGTGAAACAAAAAAAGCATGATTTGTTTGATCTTTTTAGTGACATTAACTGCCAAAAAAAATTTTAAAAATAAAAAAGATATAGAGTGTGATCAATGAATTGGATTGAGAATGATAAGATATTAACTTTTAAATCTTAGTTAAGATAAGAATATTAGGTGATTTCATTGTAGTAGATCTAAATGATCCTAAAAAGCTTGTGTGAATCATCTTTGCTCGAAATTACACTAGTGCAAATAGGGTAAAAATGATTTTTTTTATTATATATGAACCGGTAAATCAAAATTCTAGTTGAGAACCAAAGGATATTCAATAATTTGTTTGGATTATGAATTTAAAATCCTAGGTGTGACACATTTATCTTTTTTAATTCCCTTGTATGAATTTCTAACTCCACGATTATTTGGGACGTATGTTGGCGAGAAGCAAAAGCAAATGTAGAGTCTTTTTTCTATTATTACTTATACACTCCTGTCACAAAATAAATAATCGTAAAAAATAATCAAACCAAAATGAAATTTTACTAGTTTTCCTCCATCAAGGAGAATGGGAGAATCACATACACTAAAAAACAGCTCTCTTTTGGTGTTGACAACAGGAGGAAACTTAGATCTACCAATTATTTCTCGATAATCAGAAGGTAATAAATTTCCCCAAATGTCATCTGACTCTGCAACAATTTTGAAATTTTTTGATAAAATTGTCGCTCTTACTACATCTCCTGGAGTTGTTTTTGAAATTATTTCAGAACTGCAGCCATATGGTAGCCTATCAAAATAATTTATCGGAGCAATAGACTCAGAAATATTCATAGCAAAATTCTCCGAAAAGTTCATAGCAAAATTTTTATAAAAATTTATAACTGAAAAAGAACCAAAGTTATTTTTATCACAAGCTTGATATGTGATTTAGATAGTCATAAGGGAAAAGATTTTAAAAATATATTGTGCCATTTGTAGTAATAAGTACAGATAAGAATATACAGTTATATTTGTTACATTTTAAACTTGACTAGATTTATTGTAGATTAACTAAATGAATGAGTCAAACACTTTTTTTTTTTGGTAACTAACATGTATTATTTACCTAATAAAACTGTTATGTAGAAACTCTTTCACAATCGGAGCATTCAAGCCTCACAACTGTTGATCAAAACTCGACAATATAACCTATCATTACATTGTTTCTAGCTCTCTATGGATAAAAGTTCATACTAACAAGCTTCATGGCTATATTGCTCTTCATGGACCCTCGAACATGGATTTCTTGGGTAATATGCCGCACGATAATGTCCTCTTCTTTCCGGCCTTGCATGAACACCCTTACGTTTCTCACTCGCCAAATGTGGTATACTGCTCCAGCTAGGCATACCCTGTATATCTCCGCACAACAATTTTGCCTAGTTGCATATGTACACACCCAATGTTTCTCTTCCTGCCAAGTGCTGGCACTTCTTCTGATTCCTTGCCATTGTAGCAGTCTGCTCCAATTCTTTCCTGAATAAGAACATTTAAAGAACAAGCGGTTATGACTCTCATTGTCTTAAAAGACCTACAAAAGCTAGCTATACATGATATTTGAGATTTTAAGATCGCAATATATTAGGTCAATAGGGTTACTTAGGTCAAACTTATTAAAACTTAAGTTAATTCTATTGTGACCAATATTATATAAAATAAAAATTATAAGATAAAATTTCTATTTTGGCATATAAATGTATGATTAAACCGAAAGTCTCCTAGAAAATGTATTGGACCTAAGTAAACATATTGACCAAATACATTGCGATCTTAAGATCTCAAATCGATTTTATTTTGCAAAATTTGAAACTTAGGTATACCATGTATAGCTAGCTTTTGTAGGTTTTTTAAGACAATTCCTTGTGATTTTTGGCCTACCTAGTCTTCTTATAAAATGTCCATTCACTATGGTTTCATACAATACACTTAATTGAGTTATTGTTAACCATGATAAATTAGTCGATTTGATGTAAACCTCACTTGTGAATGTATACAACATGGCCAAACTATCTCATTAGATTTACTTTTATTTTGTGCTTGATTTTTTTTAAGCTATTTCTCCATCAATTCCAAAAGCATTTGGATCTTTCGATAAACTTCCCTTCCACATGATTTTAAGTCTACGTTCCTCATTTACTTTTAACATATTTACTCAACATTGTTTCACATGTATATGATAGTGTATCTAAAATGAAGAGAACATGACTAAACCATCTTATTTGTTTTTCATGGATGATTCACGTTATATGTTTGTGTCTCATTTTAGTATATATACACCACAACCTTTGCTTTTAATTCATTAAAAAAATACTATTTAATTTTGCATTTTTATTTAAATAATTATCATTTTAATTTATATTTGTGCCGCTTGAAGAATATTATAGATTGACTTTTAAATATAAACACCAATATTTAAATATAAAAATATTTTTTTTTTCATAATGGTTTTATCTTGCAAGTATAAGATTTGTATGCCCTAAACATTATCACCCATTTAGTACTTTTTTAGAGCCCTTCTTATCTTGGCTTGCCAGATCCAAGCTCGAATAAAAGAGGGGTCATAGTCTAAAACCTCATAATTCTATCTTTGGAAATAAGAGAAACATAAACGAAACAACCCCAAAAAGTGCCCGAAAATGTACCTTGGAAGTGTGCATAATCATAATTTCTATATATCTCAAAATTCATGTGTGATATCGAAAATCTGACTTCATATTCTTTATCAGGGGGCAAAATTGAGTGAGGAATGGGTCTAACCCCGATTTTAGAGCAATAGTATCAAAATTCAAAAATCCCTAATTTGCAAATTCCAGTGACGATCCGTGCCTCTGGTGCGACGCGGCTAGGGCGCGGATCAGTGTTATTTTTGGCCTGTTATTTCTTGTTCGGTCCAAGGCCTTTGGGTGTTGGGCCTAAGTCTTCCCATGCGTGAAAATACCTATAATTAGTCATATTTCAACACCATATCATACAAAACATTCCCTAACTCTCCCAAACACTTGGAAAAATATTTCACTAAAAATTCAAGTGCCAAAACTCATTCTGCATCTTAAGGATTTCATTCAAGCTTCAAGTCTCCATTTAAATCTTCATCGGGAAATTCTCCAATATTGAGGTATCTCGTTTTCAACCATTGGGTCCTTTCACCCACGGTGCCCGACCTTCCTTTTTACATAAATCTCATATTTCTATGTTGATTTTACTTATGGGTCTTCTATTATGAATTTTACTAAGATCTATGTTGGAGTTTCATGAAAGTGTGACTATTTAAGCATATTTTGAGCTATGAATCTATGATCTACTTTGAGATTTGATGAAGAGTTTTAATGTATTCTGCAAGGTGGTATTACCAAGTGTTGGTGGGTTTATTTACATCAAGTTTTCTTGCATGATTTCACTCTTGAATGCATCATTTTACACTAGCATTATACACCCACCAAGTGTTTGATAAAATGTTCGGATTAGGGTTCTTGAGTTATTGATGATCTATTGCATGGCTTATGAGACAAGTGACTTTATGATGATGAATATAATGTATTAATGTGTTGATTTCATGGAAAGTAGATATAGTGTTGCTAGTGACCATACCATAGATGAGTGTTATATACCTCATTCACCTTGTCAGGTGGTGGTAATCCTGTACTACCATAGATGCAGGGTAGATACCTCATCAACCTTCCAAGCGGGTGGCATGCCTTGGATTCCAAGTACTAAGTTGCTTGGTCTATGATGATGGTCTCTTTCTTCACATGTAATACGTTCTATATAAGCATGTTTTACTTCAAGCATCATTCGTACTTGTCATATTGCTATTATGTTATCCATTGCTAATGATATTGTATTTTCCCTATGTTGCCTGTCTCTTGTTGCATTGCATCCTACATACTTAGTACATTCAAATATACTAACACATACACTATGCTTACATGATGTTACTGAGTAGGAACCGGAGCTCCACTTGATCATCCTCCTCCTTCACATGGCTAGTACGATTTCTCTCAAAGCAAATTGGTGAGTCCTCAACTCCGAGGACATACTTCTCTTGATTTATGCTATGTATTGACTCTTCTTATGTTGGAAACTTATGGCTCTTAGGGTGAGCTCGGAGATTGTCTTGGACCCCGCTCCTATCGATGTATTAGAGGGGGTGTTAGAAACTTATGATATTTTAATGCTATACTATTGGTTTGTTATATTTCTATGGTATCAAAGATGTCCCTTAGCCCCATTTTCCCGTATTTCTATCTATTATTATTGTTTTATGCTTTTGCGACCTAGGATGTGTAATGATATGTTAAGAGGCTTGCTTGGGGTCCCTTCGTGTTCCCCATTTGCCGTGTCATGTCTAGGCCCTAGACTTGGGCTGTGACAATAAATCACTAGTAAACCCTAGAGTTTTATTTACCCTGATGTCATAGCAAACTAAACAACACTTCAAACCCAAAACAGAGTCTTGGATTTGGAAAAACCCAATAACTTAGATTCAAAATCCGCATTTGAAGTAATTCTTCTAGAAGGTATAATAGCGTATCTCAAACCCAGAAAATAAACAGAGATAGTTCAGAACAAGTAAAACTTAAAATCCCAAATCTGCCTCTGAAGACTGCTAATTGATAATTTTGGGACGGAACTCAACTCCTTCAACAATGAGGCCACCTTTATCATCAAGACGTTCAATCCCCACCAATCTTTCTTCGATAGGACCATCACTACCTTCCTTGGTATTAAAAAATCCCATTTCTACTTCCATACATCCATATCCTCTAAGCTTTGGCAATGCTGAAAGTTTTACGATGTTGGCTTGTTTTTCCATCTCCATATCACTTTTATAATAAGCACACCTAATAATTGAATTTGCATATTCAAGTCCATAGGATACATATGCCAATTTGAACAACAGCTAAGCAGCATAATCTATCCTTGGTGACGATATTTCTGTTTCTATTTTTCCACAAATATCCAACTGAGTTGTAGAGCGAAGATGTTGATGTACTGTCAAAATACAATACATTTGGTTCCTGAAACAAGAGATTTTGTAAGTTCTTAAAGAAACTTTTTATTGTTTTGATGTGTTTTACTGTTAATCTTGCAGAAAAGTTACACTGCTATGATTTGAAGCAAAGTTGCAGATTTTGCTGAAGCATAGGCCGTACAAGTCCACCTACGAGTCATACCTCAAGCTACAATCATAGGGTGGTGTCGTAGCAAGAATGAGAGACCAAAATTTTGAAATCTGCTAGTGGAGGTCAACCCTACGAGGTCATCATACGAGTCATAAGCCTCACTACAACTCTTATAGGTGGACTCGTAAAAAGAATCAGAGAGCCAAGATGTTGGACCAAAAACTGAAGGCCAAGACTACGAGAGAAACATATGAGTCATAGTTCAAGCAACAACTCATACCTATGGGTCGTACAAGTTTAGTCCCAAATGCCAAGAATCTGATACGAGACCCCTACTACGACTCGTAGGTCATCTTACGAGTCGTAACTGCAAGACTTATCAGCTGCCAACTGTCTTTTCTATGTAAATTGTAGGTCATTTTTTAAATACTATATATAGTTTAAGTTATGTTTTGAGAAGGTGTTCGACCAGTAGACAACCTACAATCACATTTTGAATCTTTTCTTAGTTTTTTAGAGTATTTTACTATTCTCTCTTGGAAAACCCATTTTGGGGATTGCAAATCTTGCCTTGTACTCATTGTTGATCAATCAAGCTTGTGGGTTTACAACTTATGGTACCTATTTTCTTCATTGTTAATGGTAAAATTCTCAACTATGTCCATTATGTGCATTTTTGTGTGTTTTGCCTTAGCCATGAGTAGCTAAGTACCCACAACTTGGGGTTTTGGGAACCATGGGCAGTTGACTTGAAATAACCTAGGTATATTGCATTTCTATGATTGGGATTTTGCATGTATTGTCTGTTTCCCTTCATTTTTATTGTTGTTTGCTGGTGGCCAACACCAAACCCCGCCTACTATTACGATCCCAACCAAGGTAGTGACAAATAGGAAAAGGGAAATAGATGACAGAATTCGATTGATGTGTTCTCGTCTAATCAACCAAGCCCGACCAAGGGAGGTTGACTGGAAAAATAGGTAACGGTTAGTTTGCATGCTATAGTTAACGACCAAGCGCCATGGTGCAATTCGACCTTCACCTTCACAAGAGGGCTGGAAGAACCTAGTTACCATCCTGTATGCAAATCACCAATTGTAGTTATATTATCTAGGGTAATCGAGTCGACGAACTATAGGGAACACAATTTCCAAGTTGTCCCTAAAATTTAGTGGTTCCTCATGTTATAGTTAGTGTTTGTTTTATTTTATTTTTTGAATCACAACCCTCCCACCCCCAATTAGATATTTTAGTTATTGATACTTGAAATGATTAGTAGTGAAGTCTTGTAGTCAAGCCCTGTATTCCCTATGGATTCGACCCTAACCTTCAGTTAGGTTAATTGTTGAAGACGACCACTTTCTTATTGGAGCGTGAACACCAAATGTTGTCATCATAAAAAAATTGCACCGTTGCCGGGGAATGCGGCTAGGTTTTGATCAGATTTCACTATTAGTTAGTTCTAGTATTGATTTCTAGAGTCTCATGTACTTTACTTTTATTTTATTTTTGTTGTTTGATTTTATTCGCAGGGTATACTAGGTTCCATGCCCAACATAAGGAGCCAAGGCAATTGCTTAGCTCCACTCAATTTAGAGATCCATTGACTACCAAGAAGAATGGCTCAAGTGAATGAGGAGATCGAGGATGAGGAGGATATGAATGTGAATGAGGATATGGGAAGAGAAGAGAACCCACAATAAAGGGGTAATATGCCACAACTTAGGGATTTCATTGAAAACGCTTATGGGTGGAATAAATATCTATTGAACCCTATGGCTATGGATGTTACCGGTGCTATAGTACTTCCTCCTTGATCAATAGATACTAAGTTCACGGTATCTAGTGGATTGCTCTAAATGCTCCAAAACCGCAGACTATTCACAAGGCACCTTCAAAGGATCCCTATCGTCATCTTCAAAATGTGGTGTTTGTTTGCAAGAGTGTCATGGGGACACAAAACCTTTCTCTTGATGTTGTTGGTTTAAGAGTGTTTCCACTATCATTGACCAGCAATGCAGCTATATGGTTGTCCGAGCTTCCTCTGAGTACTGTCACAAGTTAGAGCATGAACATCAGATGTTGTCATCATTAAATTGAAGCTCAAGGGCAAAATCAACAACTTTGAGCAATTGTCGGGTGATTCTATTAGCACAACATGGGAGAGGTTTACAAAAGGCTTGAGGATGGTCCCTTATCACAAGATTTTTGATGATACCTTGGTAGAGATTTTTTGTCAGGCACTTGGCGAGAATACTCAAGCATGTGCCGACACAATTAGGGGAGGCATGTTCCTTGACCAACCTTTCGCATTGATAGCCACAAGGATGGAGCAAGTGGTCAAAACGAATAGAGCATGGGGTCAATGAGAGCAAGGTGTAATGAAAGCTTCTTATGCGGATAAAACCAATAATGAGCAAGCAAAGGTGAACGAAGAGATCATGGAACAACTTGCTCAGCTTCGTACAAGAACAAACTTGGCTTTAAGCAAAATCAGGCAAGTGCCAAGGCAGTCACCCACCAATCTCCGACGGCTCCTATTGGATGAGGATGCATGATTTGTAATCAACCAAGTGACGGGTTTCTGGATCAACCCCCAAGGGTCCAATTCGGACTATTGGAGGCAAGGTTTTGGGAATCAAGGTCGGAACTTCAACCGTGATGGGATTTATAGAGAAAACAGGGGCAGAATGGGGTAGAAGATAGGGCTACAGAAATGGTCCTTATGTACCACCACACAATTGTGATGTCAGATCAAACAACTCTAGGATTGAAGAAATGTTTGAAAAGTTGTTGAAGCGAGCGACCATCAAGATGAGACTTTAAAGTGAAAGAAAGCAGATATTTCAAGTATTAACCAGAAAATAGAGTCTCACTCGGTGTCTATTAAGCAACTAGAGCAACAATTCAGGCAAGTTTCTTCACAATTGAACCAACGCCAAAAGGGCACCCTAGCAAGCAATATGGTTCAAAATCCAAAGAACGAAGTGCATTGCATGGCACTGATGACTAGAAGTGGCAATAGCACCATACATCCCCTTATGCCAGCACTTGTTGATAAAGTTGAGGAGAAGGATCTTGGTGGTGGAGTTATGGTTGAGGGAGAACATCGGAAGGTTATTGGGACGCAACAAGAAGAGGCAAGAGAGCAAGAGAAATTGAAATCAATTCCCAAACCTCCCTTCTTTTCCCGCAAAGGCTTAAAAAAAAGGAGGAGGATGTTAAATTAAAACACTTCCTCTCGATGTTGAAGCAACTCTCAATCAACATTCCCATACTAGATAATTTGGAGAAAATGCCTGGATATGCCAAATATATGAAGTATTTGGTACCAAGAATTCCACTTTGAGCCAAGAGTTCTCAGAAGAACTCCAATGATGTAGTGCAGTTATGACCAAATGCCTTGTTCAAAAGCCAGAGGACCCCGGTGCATTTGTTATCCCTTACACCGTTAGTGATGTTGAGTTCGTAAGAGCATTGTGTGACTTAGGAGCGAGCATCAATCTAATCCCTCTTGTTGTATTCAAAAAGCTTGGCCTTGGTACTCCTACCCCAACAAGAATGAGGTTGCTTATGGCGGATCAAACCATTAAAAAATAAGAGGGAATCCTTTTGGATGTGCTTGTTAAAGTTGATAAATTCATCTTTTCGGTGGATTTTGTGATCCTTGACTGCGAAGTTGATTTTGAGGTGCCCATCATCTCCGGAAGACCATTTCTGGCCACTGGGAGAGCCCTAGTGGATATGGATTCAGGTCAACTGCGGTTTAGGATTAATGATGCAGAGGTCGTGTTCGATATTCGCTAATCCATGGAACACCCAGATGAGTACAAGAGTGAGGTGTGGACCCTCGATGATAATTGATGAAGGACAATGACAAAGTCGAGGCACGATGTTGAACAAGGTGCTTCTTGGGAGGAAACGCAAGCATTTTTTATGATTGTTGGCTTGTTTTAAGTATTTTTGGTTGTTGAGATAATTAGGTAGAAGGTGTGAGTTTGCTTTTATGATTGAAAGACATTGGTGCAGTTTTAATATTTTGGGAATTGTTGTGTTTTGACATTTGGTTTGCAGGTGAAAATTGAGGAACTAAAGATCTGAAATATGGCACTTGGAGCAGCCCTTACGATCAGACTTACTACGACTCATAGTCATGCATCGTAGAGAGAACTATTGAGTATCAAAAGTTGGCACATACGCTATGAGCCAACCGTACAATTCGTAGAGTCTTCTACAAGTCGTAAGAGGGTTTCATAGTGCCCAGGTATAATTCCTAAATTCTTATAAATGTTGGGTCTGCTACGAGACCGGGACCCATGAGTTGTAGGACAGCCTACGACTCGTAGTCGGGGTCTCATAGCCCCGATCTGCAGATTCTTAAACTTCAACCCCATTTTCTTATATAAGAGGTCAAACTAATATTTGACCCCTATTATCGAGTATAACCTTAAATGGGGTTTCCCCCAAATTCATCCCATATTCTTCCTTTGTAACCAAAATCCCGACTGCACATGTCATTTTCCGGAGAAGATTTCAGCAAGTCCACTATTCTTAGGGTTTCTAACGTGGTTTTGAATTTCCTTTGCTTTGGTTTACTTCTCCAATCGATCGGTAAGCTCCATAGTTAAGTTTTGGAATCTTTTGTGGTGTTTGTTCCCTATATGAGTGTGTACTTTGTTTAATCATATTAAATCATGTCATATAGTGATTATTGAACTAGACTTGTAACCTAGGGTTTGATGCTTTGAAGAAGTGAGTTGTGAATCAAATCTTGTTGAAATTCTTGGGTGGGTGCTTGTGAATGCAAAATTTGTTATTCATAGGATAGATGGTGTGATTGGTGCCCACTCACTGTCTAAATTGTTGCCGAAATTTGAATTTGAGAAGTGAAAGTGTGTTTTACATGTCTTAACCTATGGGATTTGATTGAATTGATATGTATGGGAACTACATTCTTACGCAATGTTTATATATGTCAAGAATAAGTTTTGAATGTATATTACTTGTTGTGTGCTTGATGTAGCGTGGAATTAGTTTTGACTCTTAGGGATGAGTGTCATTTTGAATTTCTGATGATTAGTATGGAATTGGTTATTTTCCATGAACTCTACATTGCTCTTATGTCCCAACTTGGTTTGAACTTTGTATATGATTTATGCTTGTCGTGGGAAAATGTTAGGCACCACCTGATGCCCTCTTTTTCCTGCTACGAGGCACTCTTACGACTCGTAGGTTCCTCTACAAGTCGTAAGGGTCCCTCGTAGAAATTTTCAGTCATCTATGGTTCCTTCATTTTTCTCATAATAGGGTCATATATGACTCGTAGTGCCTGCTATGAATCATAGTGAGAGTCTCATAAGCTTATCTGAGTTCTGAAAAATGTTTCTGAAAATAGTTATGAGCCCAGAATATGATTCGTAGGTCACCCTAAGAGTCTTAACTGTGTCTCGTATCTGAGATCAGAAAGCATTTTTGGAAGCATACTGGTTCTACGAGGGTAGTATAAGACTCGTAGGTCACCCTACGTGTTGTAATTGCTGCAAACCTGCAGTTGCATCAGTGAATATCTATTTTTGATTTGTTTTTGTCTCTTGTTCTTTGTTATGTGTTTTAAATATTAAACATCTTGAACTTATATGTTGTTATTTGGTTGGTTTGCAGATACAATACCCCTAAAAGACAAACGGGCAATTCAAACACTCCAACGGAGGTTGATGGATGAATCCTCCAAGACTGTGCAATTCGAGGGCTCTATGGAATTCCACAGAGTCAAGGTAGACCTTGAGACCAATAGACCCCAGACCCGGGCGCTTGCAGCCCAAACGCTTATGGAAACTAGCAGTTCCTCGTAGTCTGAAGAGGAGGAAAAATAGGGTAATGGGGACGGGTTAGATAGCAGCCTACCTCAAATGACCCCCTCACGCTCATGTTCACAGTCGGAGTCAGAAATCACTTCTCAATTGAAGGAAGCCCAATCTCAGCGCTCAGCCAATCCCAGATGGTGTTATGGGCACAAAAGAAATATACGACCTGGGGTTGGAGCCTAAGGAGAAAGGCAAATCGGTCCGCCAATTTCTAGAGTAGCCTAAATTAAACGCCTTCGGATTAGACAGAGTGCCCGAATTAGGTGCTGGGTTGGATGAGCATGGACTATGGTGGACCACACAACAGCTGGGCAAATATGCACCTTACATAGTTCGTGAGTTCTATGCAGCGTATCTTGCTACACTCAGCCGGGGGTTTCCGAAGAACAAAAGGACAATTGAGAAGCCGAGGCTAAAGGTGATGACAGTCTGGAGGAGGAAAGTTCATATCTCAGACAAGACGATCTAACGAGTGCAGTTTGGGCACACTTATAGAGTTCCTCAGTCTACAACAGAGTACAATAGCTGTATTGATAAAATGAGGAGAGCAGTGACTGTGAAGATCATTGGAGCTAGGACAGAGCTGTTATGGTGGACAGCCAGTCAAATCTGCAAGGCGGAGGTCGAATCGATGTGGGTCATAAACCACATAGATCCTATAGTTAAAGCCCACCTCTCGTTCCGGGCAAAGTTTTGGTGGTCCATTATCTGTTGGGGTATTAGGCCAACCTTCATGGATGATTTTACCACCTTTGAGGGAGACGTATTGTTGGCCAGCTG
Source organism: Solanum medicagineum (assembly GCA_026153255.1). NCBI lineage: Eukaryota > Viridiplantae > Streptophyta > Magnoliopsida > Solanales > Solanaceae > Solanum > Solanum medicagineum. The sequence continues at coordinate 3,851 of JAPFFP010061567.1, read as the reverse complement.
TCTAGCTGGCTATGTTATAGACTGGACCCAGATAATTTCGGAGCAAATTCACAAGGCTACAACTAGGACGAACACCTCATTGCCTTTTTCAGTTCTGATTTATCGACTATGCAGTGTAACAGGTGTTCCTATTGACCCTCATAGGGACCCTTATGTAGAGGCCATGCGCACTATAGATCCCAGCCTGATAAAGGCTAAAGAGAATCTGGTGGAGTTACCACGAGCAGCTCCTCTAGGTATCCCAGAGCCATTCTTAGTAGAGCCTCAAATTCCAGGTTCACCTCTAGCTACTACTAGCACTACTCTGGCTACTGCAGAGCCTACACCAGCAGTCGAGATTGAGGCTACACCATCCTCCAGCACTTCAGCAGTACAACCTACTTTATAGGTTGACCCTCTTTTCTCTACTATTGCATTTCAGGCATTATTACGCAGGGTGGCTGTAGCAGAGAGCAAGCTACAAGAGTTGTTGACATGGGTCTGGCCATCAATTGATTAGACTATTCGGAACTTTAAGGAGAGGATGAGGGCAATTGCGCGAGATTTAGTTGATGACTGAGTCCAAGCAGTTAATGCATGGGTTGATGCATTTGAGACTAGAGTCCACAAGAGGCTTGAGGGAGCTAGGCCTGCCGACATAAGCGCAGTTATTGAGGAGTTTGCTAAGTTTAAAGCCGACTTATTATAGATATTGACAGCCCCTGTTCTAGCCCCAAAGGTAGCACCGGTAGGTTATTAGGCATTTGATTGGCTCTCCTTCCATACGAACACCCGTGGGAAGAGGCCCCTTGAGCAGAGTGAAGACCTAGAGCCGACCCCAAAAAATTCGAGACAGGAGGAGGAGCCCATACCTGAGGAGGTAGTGCAAGAGTCGCTCTTGTTAGTGGCTATTCAGAGAGAGCAAGCACAACACACCCCACCTGGAGAGGGTACTTCGAGTACTGCCGCAGATGAGAGGTAGCCCAGGACCCCGCAGATCAGCATGAGACAAGTGCTTGAGCACCGTGATGTTTGACTTCTTTTGACCCCAGTTCTCATTTTGTCATGTTGGATACTTTGTTCTCTTTTCAGACAATCTTTTCATTATGTTTGTTTTTGGTTGTGTTTAAATATACTTATGATTGATGTTATTTTTACTTATACATTGGATATTAAATTTGAATTTTTAATAGATGTATGTATATATTTCTTTGTTATCATGTTTTTTTTTGGGTTCATGTCTTTACTTTGAGGAAAAAGTATCCTATTTAGGTGGGGTGTGGGAAGTTATGGATTAAGGTGAAGTCTGAGTAGCTTCAAGTCGATAACTTCCCCTATTTTTGATCCCAAGGTTTTCTTGTCGTGCTTCTTCTTCCTTGTGGATGTTTACATTTCTGTTGAACCGGCATGTTTAGGTAGTGTAGATAACGGGTAAATTCATAGTAGTGTTATCTACTGGCATATACATAATATTTTGATGCACTTTTAATGTTTTGATGAAAAATTGGGCACCCTCGAACTTTTTGACGTTATTATTATTGATCCACTCATACATTTTTGAGTATCAGACAATGTTTGTTCTGATATTGTGAAGGTAATCTAAGACTGAAAACATGACCTGTAAATCTATATTTGATTGTGGATGCAATTGCTATGTGTGTTGTAAGCTTATTTTGCTGCATTCATGCATCTTCTATGTACGGACAGAACTTCCTTGTTACCCTAAAATTGGTTTGGTGATGTGGTGGATACGGAAAGGATCTTAGGCCTTTGTTCTTTGAGTGAACCCACTTTTAGCCTAAATGACCCTCCAGATGAGTGAGTGAATCCCTTGTTCCAAACTTTTGAGCTTATCATGTACTCATTCTTTCTTGATGTCTTGCTACTTTAACCTTGTTTAATTAAATACCTTGATATTGTCCTTGGTTTATCCTTGAACAGGTGAACGTTGATTGAGGCTAAAGGCCTAAGTTGAGGATGGCTACAGTTAGTGGCCCTAGTTTCAGGCATAGATATTGTGCACTTCACCTCAAGCTAAAAGCCTAAGTTGAGGGTGGCCCTTATTGTGATAAAATAATAATAATAAGGTGGTTAGTTGGGAAATCAAGAAAGAATTGAAAAAGCATGAACTGAGTGAAGAAAGAGAAAAGAAAAAGTGCCTTGAATTGAGAAAAAGTAGCAAAAATGAGTTTGAAATAGAGGTACAACTGAAAAGAGAAAGAAAGCACTCAAGAAAAGTTCAAAACAGGAGAATAAGGGTGAAGTGATTAAAAAAGGGTGGATTATGAAAGCAAAAGGTGTTGGTAAATATGGTTCAAGGACAGCTTTTAGTCACTATTTGCCCAAAATACCACACCAAAGCACCCTGAACCTATCTTACAAGCCTATAAGCCCAAAAGCGATCCAACTCCACTTTATCACCAAGCCAGAAGATGAGTATAGAGGCAAGCCAATGGTGTCAGTCAGTATGCATTGAATTTAAATTGTGAGAGTGAGAATGCTTCTTCAGTCCCTGAATTCTAAATGCTTTTGAGTGAGTATGAGGGACTTCTTTCCAGTGAGGGCATTTGCATTGCTTGAAGTAGCATATCACTATACCAGTGTATGGACGGTTGATACACCTTAGCTTGTCATAGTTAGATTGCCAGGTATCTCATTATGCTCTTGTTTGCTTAATAACTCTGCAATTCTATTTTAGAAATAGTAGTTGGGTACCTGAATCAAAGATGCTTTGTATGTGCCACTAGTATAGCTACTATGTATTTCTCTTTGTCTGCATAGATTGAATCGTCGCTTGAGGACAAGCAACAATTCTAAGTGGAGGGTGTTGATATGCTGTCAAAAATACAACACATTTGGTGCCTAAAACAAGGGATTTTGTGAGTTCCTAAAGCGACTATTATTTTGATGTGTTTTTGTGTTAATCTTGCAGAAAAGTTACATTGGCATGATTTTGAAGAAAAGTTGCTGATTTTGCTGATGCATAGGCCGTACGAGCCTACCTACGAGTCGTAGCTCAAGCTATAATCCATAGAGCGGTATCATAGCATGAATCAGAGACTAAAATTTAGAAACCTTCTAAGAGGAGGTCACCCCTATGAGCCATCATACGAGTCGTAAGCCTCACTACAACTCATATAGGTGGACTTGTAGCAAGAATCAGAGAGCCAAGATGTTGGACCAAAAACAGAAGGCCAACACTACAAAGGGAACATACGAGTCATACTTCAAGCAATTACTCGTACCTATGGGTCGTACAATATAGTCCAAGATGCCAAGAATCTGATACGAGACCCCAACTACGACTCGTAGGTCATCCTACGAGTCATAACTACGAGACTTATAAGCTACCACCTGTCTTTTCTATGTAAATTCTAGGGTTAATTTTTACATACTATATATAGTTTAAGTTAGGTTTTGAGAAGGAGTTCGACTAGTAGACAACCTACAATCATATTTTGAATCTTTTCTTAGATTTTGAGAGTAGTTTATTGTTCTTTGTTGGGAAACCCATTTTGGGGATTGCAAATCTTGCCTTGTACTTATTGTTAATCAATCAAGCTTGTGGGTTTGCAACTTGTGGTACCTGTTTTATTCATTGTTATTGATAAAATTCTCAACTATGTCTATTATGTGCATTTTTGTGTGTTTTGCCTTATCCATGAGTAGCTAAGCACCCACAACCTGGGGTTGTGGGAACCATGGGTAGTTGACTTGAAATAACCTAGGTTTATTGTATTTCTATTATTGGGGTTTTGCATGTATTGTCTGTTTCCCTTCACTATTATTGTTGTTTGGTAGTGGTCAATACCAAACCCTGCCTACTCTTACGATCCCGACCAAGGTAGTGACGAGTAGGAAAAGGGAAATAG
>JAPFFP010061559.1:0-26772 GCA_026153255.1 Solanum medicagineum | reverse complement strand
ATGAAAAAAAATATACAAAATAGACTTAACGTGAACAGAAAATTATGCAGAATGTCTATCAAATGTAATGGTCTGTACAATTTAAATATTTTTTAAAAAACTTTCTATGCTCAATTACCTCTCAATTTTTCTATTTTTTTTATTTATTATTTTGCTCTTTTATTTATTTTTTTGTTCGTTTTCTTCTTTCACCTTTTCTTTTTTCTTTTTTTGAACTTCTATTTTTTTCTCTATTATTTTTTTATTTTGCTTTTTTCTAAACTTGTATTTTTTTCTCTTTATTTCTGTCTCTCCTCTTTTTTCTTTCTTTTTTTCTTTTTGTCTATTTCGAGTTCTTTTAATCTTTTTTTTTATTCTATTAAATTATCAAGTCAAATTTTGCTTCTAAGACAAAAGTCATTATGTTTCTCATAAGTTAGACTTAGTGAAAATTGAGGAAATTATTGTCATGAGGTGTAACTTCTTATTTGAAAGTATATGGGAGCTAAGTTTTGCCTCCAAGAAAAAAATAGTATATCATAAATCAAGACACAATGTGGTAGTATTAATTTCTACCCATAGAGAGTAACTTGTCATTTTAAAGTTTTTGTCTAAGTCTTGTCTCTAAAACAAGAGTTATAAAACATTTCATTAGTGTAAACATTACCTATGAGGTGTGTGTTATTGTTTTTCAACCTCTAAGATATGTTTTGCTTTTAAGGCAAAAGTTATTGGGTTCCCCACAAGTTACTTAACAAAAATAATGTTAAATTTGCCCATGGGCACAACTTCTTCCTTGAAGCCCTTAGGCGAAGACTTACCTCTAAGGCACGAGTAATAGGACATTTAATAAATCAATACATAATGTGGTTGCATCAAGTCTTACCCATGGGCTTAACTTGTTGTTTGAAAATCCTTGGACTAACAAGTCTTACCTCTGGGGCAATAATTATAAAGTATCTCATAAATCAAAATAAAAAGTGATATTGTTAAGTTTTTTCCATGGGACTTAATTTGTTGTTTTGACGTCCTTAGGTTAAGAGAAAAGAGTTAAATATTTGATAAATCAAGACACAATGTAGAAGTGTCAAGTCTCTATCATTGATGAAGTTCTTGGTCTAAGTCTTACCTTTAAGACAAGATTTATAGAGCATCTCATAAATCAATATATAATGCGATAGTGTCAAGTCTTGTCCATGGACTTAAGTTGTTGTTTGGAAGTTCTTGGACTAACAAGTGTTACCTTTAGGGCAATAGTTATAGAGTATCTCATAAAATAAAACACAATATTATATTATCAAAATTTGCCCATGAAGCTTAACTTGTTATTTCAAAGTCCTTGAGTTAAGAGACAAAAGTTATATATATGATAAATCAAGACTCCTGTAGTAGTGTCAAATCTTGCCATGGGGTGTATCTTTTGAAGTTCTTGGTTTATGCCTTGCCTCTAAGGCAAGAGTTATAGACCATCTCATAAATCAAGATATAATGTAGTAGTGTTAAGTCCTGCCCGTGGGGCTAAACTTGTTGGTTGAAAGTCCTACAACTAACAAATCTTACCTCTAGGGTAATAGTTATAAAGTATCTCATAAAAGTAAGTTACTATGTCATATCATCAAGTCTTGGCTATGGGGCTTAACAGTGTTATTTTGAAGTCCTTGGGCTAAGAGGCAAGAGTTATAGATTGTACATGTAAGGACCCGGATCCTATTAGACTTTATTGATGCTTAAAACCAAGGTTCTGGGAGTTTTTGACCAAGGTGACACTCTATGGTCACCTCCACGAGCCATGGAGGGGTCCACGAGCTGGGAGGATGCCTAGGGGTGGCCCTTGGCCTTGTCTAGGTTGTATTTTGGATTATGGTGGAGCTTAAGACCAAGTGGCCCTCCACCGAGTCCTTCATGGCTCGTAGTGCTCACCACTAGCCGTGAAAGTGACTCGTGGTAGGTGCCCTTGGCTTGAAAGCCACTGTGTGGCTAAGGTACCCACCATGATCCCTTGTACAAGCCGTACAACCCACCAAGGCTCGTGGTGAGGTCCCATGATAGTGTTAGTTTAAAAATTTTCTAAGTATCAAATCACCGTCTCAAAACTTAAGTCTTTGTACGTGTAAGGACCTGAACTTGGTATGACCTTAATGGTGCTTAGAATTTGGTTCCAAAAAGTTTTTGACCAAGGTGACGCCTTATGGGCACCTCCACAAGCCGTGTAGCTCACCACGGACCATATGGAGAGGCCTTGAGATAACCCTTGCCTAGTGTATCAAGTGTTGGCCTTAACTTGGCGTTTAAGACCAAGGCACGCACCACATGAAAAGTGTGGCACTTTATGGGCGTGTGGAGGCTTGTGTAAAGTAGCCTTGGCCTCAAAACACACATTTTGGCTAAGGCTTGGACCATATGAACCTCTCACAGACCATTTACTTCTTTACGGGCCGTGAGGCCCTCCATATGGACCACATTACCGTCTCGAATGTTCGTCAGTGGAAATTTTTCTAAGTCTTGGATCACGGAAGGGGCACGTGGTCCTTGTGCCTTGGTACGGATCGTGGTGCTTCCATGCGGGACCCTTGGCAATAAATTTTATTCCGTTTCATTAATGACGTTCTCGTAATTGTGGCTACTCCGAAGGGTCTTTTGTGACTTTCTCTGTTATCCTAAGACATTCAAAGGCCTATACTCTTTTTCTCTCATTCAAATTCATTCTCACACTTTGAATTAATTCAAACTCACTCTTAAGAACTCCTATTAAAGGCTTTTGAAGGCTTAGCTTGGGAATCAAGGAAAGGCTCTTTTCTTCATCAAATTCTTTATATTTCTTCTTGGTTAGCTAAGGTATGTGGGATTGATTCATGGTCCCTTTCAACCATGAAGACCCCAAACTCTTTTACTTGAATTTTCATGAAATTTAGCTTACTCCAATTATGGGTTTTTAAGATTATTGTTTATTTGATTCAATTGAGATATGAGTTATACTTTATTGTTGATTTTAAAGTGATTTTAAGCCCTAATATGTTGAATTGCATTGAAGTTATGAAGATTTGAATATACATGTCCCCTTTAAAGTTTGATTTAAGCATGGGTAATCTATATTGTGATTTAAATGTGGATTTATTTTTGGTTTTACTTGAATTTCATAATGTATTGTTGATTTAAGATTGAATCTCTATTGCCCATGCTATTCTTATCTTATTCAAGGCATATGCATACATGAACTATGGTTTTCATGAAGTTTATGATGCCAGCTAAGTCCCAATTATGATGATGATTATGTTTTCAAGTAAAGTATGGGTATGACAAGAATGTGTCGCATAATGTCCATGATTATGACTCTTTCAGCAATTATGGATGTCTACACCAATATGTCTATGGGGCACCGATTGAGGCTAGAGGCGGAGTGGGCTATCCCCCAGGTCCATACTCCTTTCTCATGAAGGTGCTCAAAGGAGATATTCCTATGCATGGAAGTATGACATGAAGTATGTTTTGACTTTTTAGCCTAAGTATGCATGATTATGAAATGTGATTTGGCCTTTAAACCTAAGTATGCATTGTTATGTTTTGAATCCTTCACTGGACATTTTATCAAACACTTGGTAGGTGTGTAATGCTAGTATAAAACCATGCAATTCAAGAGTAAAATCATGCAAGAAAATCCAATGTAAAACCACCCACTAATACTTGGTAATACCATCATCCAATATACATCAAAATCCTTCATCAAATCCCAAGACAGATCTAAGATTCATAGCACAAAACATACTAAAATAGTCACAATTTCATGAAACCCCAACATAATTCATAGTCTAATTCCTAATAAGCAAAACTCATAAGTAAATCAACTTGAAATCATGCAACTTAGGTAAAAAGGAAGGTTGGGCTTCATGGGTGAAAGACACCTATGAATGAAACCCATATACCTTGACTTTAGAGAAGTCCTTGAAGAAGATTTGAATGGAGACTTGAAGCATGGATGAATTCCTTAAGATCCAGAAGAGATTTGGACACTTGAATTTTGAGAGAAAAATTAGTCTAAGGGTTTGAGAGATTATTGGGGAATGTCTTGTATGATATGAAGGTGAAATATGGCTACGTATAGGTATTTCTACGCATGGGAGGACTTAGGCCCAAGATCCAAAAGTCTTGGACCGAGATTAAAAAAAAAACTGGACAATATAACACACTGGTGCGCCCCGAGTGTGATTCTTCTCTAGAAATCGTAAACTTTAATATTTTGAATTTGATACGGTTGCCCTAAAATCAGGGTTAGACCTATTTCCCTCTCAATTTTACCCCTTAAATAAGAATATTAAGTTAGATTTTCGATATCATGCATGAATTTTGAGATATATAGAAATTATGATTCCGGGCACTTCCGAGGCACATTTTCGGGCACTTTTTGGGGTCATTTTAATATCTCCCCTTGGAAACATTCATCCCCGAATGTAAAAGAAACATACATAAGAAGTGTAAGTATGAAGAAATCAGCCCCAGCAAGAATGCAACAACATGTTTAAAACACTATTTTTCAAAATCTCAACATAAGTGTCAAAATCTTCATGAACTTGTCAATCATAAAAATGAAAGCATGAAAACGACATAGGGGCTAAAACATAAGATTTGGAACCATAAAAAAAGGACTTGACGTGCTATCATAAGCTTGAATAGAATGAAGGAGGTATGGATATTGTTTTTCCATGACCGCTCCAGCTTTCCGAGAGGTACTTTCGACTTGACGATTCTTCCAAAGGGCCTTGATGAACACTACACCCTTATTAATCAACTTTTCTATCCTTCCAACCAATACCTGCGTCGGTATCTTCTCCTAAGCCAACTTATCCTCCATAACACCCACAACTTCAAAGAGTTCTATAGCACTAGAGTCACCAATACATCCTCTCAACCTAGAAGCATGAAGAACCGGATGAACCCTATCCATATCCATAAGCAATTCCCATTTGTACGCAACTTACCAACCTTCTTCAACACTCTATATGAACCTACAAACCATAAACTCGATCCCTTTTCTTGTCAATCCGGACCACACCCTCCATGGATGGGACTTCCAAGTGAACCCAATCATTAACACAAGCACACATGGCCTACCTTAGTATCTAATGACACCATCTCCCCCTTGTGAGAAAACCTCCACCTTACAATCTCTTACCAAAGCCTTCACCTTCTCAACCAATGAAGATTAAGAACCATTAGCCACTACTACACCACCATAGTCAACCTCTTCTAACCTAACTCCTAACTTAACCAACCAATGGACCTCTCTAGTCACCTCTTGTTACCCGCAATTCACACTAATCACATTTAGCAAACCACCTCTCATCCTTCCAAAATTTGCAACACCACCCTCAAATGAACCACAAGCTCTAAGTAAGTCAATACTCCATCACTAGAGACCACCACAAGCATGACAAGGTAGGGTCTTAAGACCCTATTCACGAAACCCATAGATATAGCCGGTGCATTAGTCTACCCAACAACTCCACCACGACTCAAAATGCTCACTTCTAGTCTGAAAAGACACTTGGTGATATCACCTACCCTCATCCTCACTTGGGGACATAACCTTAACCGAAGATTAATCTTAGAGAAACGACTAGCCCATTGTAATTGGCCAAATAGATCGTCCATCATTAACCATCATATTACTACCTTACGGGTCCTACACTCATTGAAAGCATGATATGCAAATGGCCAAATCACCCCCAATACCTCCAACCCATCAAACCAAATTCAACCAAGATCACAAGATAAGACTCTATGCAATAAAAACATGGGGCAACCCTTATAGACCTTCTAGCCACAATAGACTCATATAACCATTCGGTACACACATGAATCTCACTGGCAACAAAAGGAATATTAACTCTCGGAACTATCAAAGCATGCACAACAAAAATCAAGAAAACCTTTCATATACCGGTAGCATCATCGGGCACCTCATCCCTTCCTTGTATCATTTGAAAAGCATAGAACCGATTACATCTTGGAGCACCTCCTTGATCAATATCACTACCTTTACCCTTTTTTTGTGCATATCGACGATCCAAAATTTTGTGGCCCATCTCACCACACCCAAAGCATGCAGCCATGTTCCTCCAACATGTGCGACCATGTTGCTTCCCACATTTTGGGCATCTAGGATGAGCCGCCCTCTCACCACCTTCTTGGAGCCTTGGGTTAGGTACCCCTTACTTGGCAACCCTCTTATTTGGAGCACTAGAAGGACCCTTGGCCTTGAAACTCAAAATCTTGTTGAAATCGGTCACTGATCACCCTCAAATTGAGCCCTCTCGGACTCCCCACTTCTCTTCTTCCTAAGTTTCTCCCGCTTAAGTTGTTCGGCAAAGGTCATGAACCGAGACAAATCCATATCTCTTACAAGCATCACGGTATGACACTCTTCATTGACCAAATCGGGTACCCCCATCACAAACTTGTTCATCCTTGACCTAGGGTCAACCATCAAATATGGAGCATACTTGGAAAGCTTGTTGAAATTGAGAGCATATTCCCCCACACTCATGGAACCTTGCTTAAGGTTCATGAACTCCATCATTTTAGCCTTTCTCAAATCAAGAGGGAAGAATCAGTTGAGGAAGGCGGCTTTGAACTCCTCCCAGGTAGTAGCGTCATGGATTCCCCTCTCCACATTCCATTGCACAAACCAAATTTGAGCTACACTTTTTAGTTGATAAGCCGCTAGATCCGCCTTTTCCTCCGAACTTACACCCATGATGGATAGCACCTTATGCACCTCAAGAATTCTTAGGAGCCCTCATCCACCTTAGACCCGTGGAACTCCGGTGGGTTTATCCTTGTAAATTCCCTCACCCTCGAGGCTAGAGTAGGAAAATAAGGGGCTTGAGCCCCTTGGTTTATTTGATTAGTAATGGCATGGGCCAATATGGTTATAGCATTCCAGAACTCAACCTCGGTAGCCCCTCCACCTTGAGGAGCGGGGTACGCTGGTTGTCCCTCGGGTATATGAGCTATTCTTCCTCTTGGGATGGTCATGATCTAGCATAACAAAGAACAATCGTTACAGGGGAAACCTTATCGTAACTTCTATAGCATGACATAGGGTAAGAAAGGAAACATTTCTTAGAACATGTTATAGCCTCTTACTCATAGTTTTAGTGCACAACACAACCATGATAAGACTCTAATCAATGTGGTGTGTTGGATGCCATGGGGCATTAACAACCTAGTGATCTGATACTAAATTTGTCACGACCCAAACTAGGGCCTAGATGTGACACAGCTTAGGGGAACCCGAAGGAACCCCAAGCAAGCCTCTTAACATATCATTACACATCCTTGGTCGCGGAAGGAATTTAAACAACAATAAAAGAGTAGAAATAAGGGCATAGGGACTAAGGGAAAAACTTTATTTCATAAAACATCAAGAGAGTCAAGCTTATAAGATCATTACATATCTGTCCAACAACACCTCCAAACATAGAACTTGGCGGGGGCCAAGACAAGCGCCCGGGCTCACCCTTATAATAATGAAAATAGGTAATCCAAATATACAGGATATAGTCTAAACATAAGCATGAGAGAAGATAGATATTATCCCCGGACATGAGGACTCACCAAAAGCTAACCTGAACAATCCGTTTAGCCATGTGGAGGGGAATCAATAGGAGCTCTTGTTCCTACATGGTGATATTATATAGGCATAGAGTATGCTTTAGTATGTTTTAATGTACTAAGTTTGTAGGATGCAATGCAGCAAGAAATAGGCAACATAGTCAAAATGCATAAGCATAGGCAAATGATTGTATAATATTAATATGACATGCATGATCAATGCTTGAAGTAAAACATGCGCTTAAGTTTGGTTTGAGCCCTGAAATCTTGAGGGAGCCCTGTTCAGTCTAAGTCTTGGATCACGAAAGGGGCACATAGTCCTTGTGCCTTGGTACGGATTGTGGTGCTTCCATGCAGGACCCTTGGCAACAAATTTTATTCAGTGTCATTAATGACGTTCTCATAATTGTGGCTACACCTAAGGGTCTTTTGTGAATTTCTATGTTATCCTAAGACAATCAAACGCCTATACTCTTTTTCTCTCATTCAAATTCATTCTCACACTTTGAGTTATATTCAAACTCACTCTTAAGAACTCCTATCAATTAGCTTGGGAATCAAGGAAAGGCTCTTTACTTCATCAAATTCTTTATATTTCTTCTTGGTTAGCTAAGGTATGCGGGATTGATTCATGGTCCCTTTCAACCATGAAGACCCCAAACTCTTTTACTTGAACTTTCATGAAATTTAGCTTACTTTAATTATTAGTTTTATGATTATTGTTTGTTTGATTCAGTTGAATATGGGTTAGGTTTTATTGTTGATTTTAAAGTGATTTAAGCCCTAATATGTTGAATTGCATTGAAGTTATGAAGATTTGAATGTGCATGTCCCCTTTAAAGTTTGATTTGAGCATGGGTAATCTATATTGTGATTTAATATGGATTTATTTACTGTTTTACTTGAATTTCATAATGTATTGTTGCTTTAAGATTGAATCTCTATTGCCCATGCTATTCTCCTCTCATTCATGGCATATGCATACATGAACTATGATTTTCATGAAGTTTATGATGTGGGCTAAGTCCCATTATGATGATGATTATATTTTAAAGTAAAGTGTGCGTATGACAAGAATGTGATCACCGTAATGTCTATGATTATGGCTCTTTGAGTAATTACGGGTGTTTATGCCATTAGTTTTATGGAGCACCGGTTGAGGCTAGAGGCAGGGTGGGCTATCCCCAAGTGTCCATACTCCTTTCTCATGAAGGTGCTCAAAGGAGTTAATCTTATGCATGAAAGTATGACATGAAGTATGTTTTGTCTTTTTAGCCTAAGTGTGCATGATTATGAAATATGATTTGGCCTTTAAACCTAAGTATGCATTATTATATTTTGACAAGACTTATGTCTCTTTTACAAGCACATATATTTATATGTATATATAGATGTATTCTTGTGGGATGATGACTTTTCACCGATGGGATTAGAGGCAGGGTGGGTTATCCCCAAGGATCCATACTCCTTTCTCTTGAACTATGTGCTTAACATAGGTATGTTTATGCCTTTTGTGGATGATAAATGATTATGGATCTACCTTTGGCAAGTAACTTACCTCTTTATCCATTGTTGGGTAGACGCCTGAGTTCCAAGTTATAACTCACTTGGTATTTTGTTGGTTAAGGTCCCATCCTTTTATATGCAAAGTGTTTTCATATTCATGCATCATGCATTTCATGGCATATTGATATACTATTCTTCTTGTTATAGGATTCTTTCTATATTTGTTCCCTTGTCATCTAACATTGAGGTTTGATAAGTTAATATGCATCACATGCCCATATACATAGTACATTCAAATGTACTAACGCATACTTGTTGTCTACATGATCTAACCAAATAGGGACTGGAGACTACCTTCATCCACCGTTTGACGGCTAGATCAGATTTGAGACATTTGTTGTGGTGAGTCCTATCTTCCCAGGACAACCACCATTGCTCTACCTATGTTGGTTCCGTTTATGTTATTTACTTTGAGGGTGAGCCCGAGACATGGTTTGGCCCCCCTCCTATCATTTGACTAGAGGCTCTGTTGGACATCTTATACATACTTGTACAGATATATGTTATATGTTGATTTCAGAGACCATGCTTATGATTATTATGATTTGTTTCTGTGTAGGATGATATAGATTTATGATATGATGTGAAAGATCCTAAGTCTTTCCCTCATAGAATGAGTCATACTTAACACACCCCCTCTTAGTCCTTTTGTGCTATATTTTATGTGAATCCATGTTAATCCCTATCCCTATGATATCCCCATAACATGAGTCCTATTTCCCCATCCCTTAGAACTATGTACTTACTATTTCATATGCGCTTTCAAACTAATGATGTGTGAATGGATGCTACATGGCTTGTTTGGGGACTCTCGGGTTACCATTCATCATGTCACTCCTAGACCTTAGGTTTGACAGTACGGGAGCTTTTACGGACCATGGAGCTTTTTACGAACTGTGAATCCGTCAGTGGAAAAGACTTAGCTTGAAATTTGGCAAAGTGTCTGAAGATCCTTACCACGTACCCTTGTACGGTCAGTGGTCCAGTGCACGAACCATGGTGCTCTTTCACGATCCACCTGGATATTTTTTAGTGCTCATTTCATTAATGGTTTTCTCGTAATTTTGGTGATTTCTAAAGGCTGTTTGTGACTTTCTAACCTCTAAACCCCTGAAAAGGCTTATACTCCTTCATTCTTATTCGAATTCATTCATTATACTTAGAATACTCAAAGTCTCTCTTCTAAGAACTCCTCTCAAGTGTGATATTGAAGATTCAACTTGAAAATTCAAGAAAGGATTTCTTCTCAAATCAATTGCTTCTTATTTCTTCTAAGTTATCTAAGGTATGTAGGATTGATTCATGGTCCCTTTCAACCATGAAGACCCCTAACACTTTTTACTCCTTGATTTATGAATTTCAAGCTTACTATGAATATGGGTCTTTTAAATTATTGTAGATTTGATTAAAAATTGAGATATGAGTTGTATTTAATTGATGTTTTAAAAGTGATTTAAGCCTATTATGTTGAATTGCATTGATATAATGAGGGTTTGAATATGCATGTCCCATTAAATGTTTATTCTATGCATGGGTAATTCCTAGTATGCTTTAATTGATGATTTGTTCATGAATTTACTTTGATTTAATCTTATAATGCTTTTTTAAGTATGAATATCTATTGTCCATGCTATTCTCTCATCATTCATGGCATATGCATAGATGAATAATGATTTTCATGAAGAATATGATGTGGGTTAAGACCCAAATGTTGATGAATATGATTTTAAGGAATGTATGGATATGACATGACATGTGATCACATAATGTCTATGATATGGATCTGTGAGCAATTATAGGTGTTACACCAACATTTACAAGTATAAATGAGGTATTCCTATGCATGAAAGTATGACATGAAGTATGATTTTGTTCTTTAGCCCAAGTATGCATGATTATGAAGTATGTTTGGCTTTTTTAGCCCAAGTATACAAGATTATGAAGTATATTTAGCTTTTAAGCCTAAGTATGCATTATGAAGATTTGAAAAGACTATCATCCTTTCTAAAACCATGTATATGTATATGTATCCTTGTGTGATGATGACTTAGCATTGAGCGAACTTGTATGAGGGGGCTTATCTTCAAAGGGCCAGTACCCAAGCCCCATAACGATGTACCAAACATAGGTTCGTGTTTATGCCCCTTTGTGGATGACTATGTTATGTATGGAAAATCCTTACCGAAATGGGGGTTCCCATAAGGTTAGGTTATTTTTCCAAAATAGGGTGCCCGTAAGGAGAAGTATTGTGGCAAGCAGATCACCTCTTCATTCAGTGTAGGGAAGACATTAGACTTCCATGGAATAGATCGCATGGTCTAGATGTCGGTTGAGGTTTTATCCCCATATATTGAAGTACTATGGCATTCATGTATCATGGATTTCATGGTATATTAATATTATACTCTTTTCTATATGCTTTTTTCTATATATATGCCCTTATCATCTAACATTAATTGTAGGTGTAGTGAGCTCATAAGCATTTGAATGCCCGCTAACTTGGTACATTCAAATGTACTAACGCTTACTCTTTGCCTACATGATCTAACCCTATAGAGACCGGAGACTATCTTCATCCACCTCTTGACAGTTAGCTTGGATTGTGAGAGTTGCTTTTGACGAGTCCTATCATCCAAGAACGAGCCACATTCTATCTACCTATTATGCGATTTTCACTTATGTCTTTACTTTGAGGGTGAGCTCAGGACATGTCTTGGCCCCTGTCCTATTCCATGACTTAGAGGCAATGTTGGACGTCACGTAAACTCTATGTACGGACTTATATGTGTTATGCTATCTTGCTTATGGAGGCTATGGTTATGACTATCTCTTGATATTGATGATATGTATATGATGAGATGTGGAAATTTAAAAAGTCCTAAGCCCCTTCTATTCCCCATAGTCTGAGTCATACTTACCTGCCCCTTAGTTCTTATGTGCTACGTGCTATGTGAATTTATACAACTCCTTATCCCTATGGCATCCCCATAGCGTGGGTCATACTTTTCCGTCCCTTAGAACTATGTGTTTATTATCTTATTATGCGCTTCCGAACCGATGATGTGTACATGGATGCTATGAGGGTTGTTTGGGAACTCTCGGGTTTCCATTCGCCATACCACTCCTAGGCCCTTGGCCGATCGTGATAGTATAATAAATAAAGATAAAATTCAATAATACCAAGTCTTACCCATGGTTCTGTCACGACCCATTCCTGGTCATGATAGCGCCTGTTAGATCCCACCTACTGGCAAGCCAATTACTCAACCCCAGGGTATCTGTCCTAGTTCTCTAGTCACGATCATAACCAATCTGACAATAGAAAAAATCGAAACCCACCCAAAACATGTAAGTCAACTGTACAAAGTTATAATAAACACAAGGGCTTAATCATATACATACATTAATAACCATAATAATATACAAATTCAGACTTCTCCTACAAATACATGTCACTACTGTATAAGGCCAATGTCGGGACGCCATAAAAAGAAAGGAGACTGTGAAGTATCTGAAGCTGCCAGTTCTCACCAATAGTCTCTTGACTTCTCCTTAATCCCGCAAAAGTCAATGCCCACAGCTAGAACCTGGACCTGCACCAAGGGAAGATGTTGAAAGTAGGGGGATAAGTACTAGAAAAAGGCACCCAGTAGGCATCATCGGCCGACCTAGTGAAATAGTGAATGTATAAAAAGCTCAAGTATATAGAGAACTACAACAATGTAGGAAATTGAACTCAAACCATATCGAGAACCTTTAAACCACAACTAAACCAACCAAGGTGATGAACTATGCTAACTGGATTAACCCAAGTGATGAATATCGATAACTGAACCAACGAAGACTAAGTAGGTCCATACCATAACTGTCCCCAATTGAATTGTAGCGTTGTACGCGGGTGCAAGGCCCTAATATCTATACTTGTAGGCCTACGAGCCCCCCATAAGCCCAAAAGGTATACATGTACACAATCTGAACCCAACTTTCCATATCACATGATCACAAGTCAGCTGTACCTGTGTGTAAGGCCCTAGTATCTAAGCCTGAATGCCCTCGAGCCTCCATAAGCCTAAAAGATACACCTACACACAATCAAAGAGTGAATAGGTGTATAGATCCATAAGTAATAAATAGAGCCTCCACTCTCAACAATCATATGTCAATCGGGTCTTTTGCCCCGTGTCAGAACGTGGCACTCGATTCAAAAATATCCATGTTAATGGTGGGACGTATCCCCTCGAGAGAAAGAATACTGGGCACAATCAACAATATCTCAACTCAGAATATCAATCACGGGGCCTCGCCCCTAGAATGGAATCAGCGGGGTCCTCGACCTAAATCTCAGTGAGAGCTGGGAACTTAGAATCAACATCCGTCACTTCGCATCCCAGTCTTGGTCACCAGACTCAGACAACGAGGTACAACTTGCAGGTCTCAGACACTTGGACATGGTCACCGGAGCTTAAAGCGGAAGAAGTGTTATCTAGGACTCGAGGTATTAAAACAATCACTCCCTCAACCAGTCTATTCGGATCCAGAACTCCAAAGTCATATCGTGCCCAGACACACACAACTTAGCTGTCCCATAATCTCAATCCAACCCACACAACCATAACTAACACCTCCCTCAGATACAATAGATACCCTAACATCAGATGAAAAGAACCAGTGCACAACAACTATCAGTAGTACATTAGAGTGTATGTGTATATATGTATGTCACAAGATACGCCAAGTATACCCTAACCTCGTCAACCACAAGTTCCCAGAGTAAACATGGACAATTATAGGTATATCATAAGTATCCAGGATAATCGAATCCCACAGAGTCATATCTATACCATAATCAGGGCACAATACGACATATAATCAATCAATAGTCTCATGGTCAACATATCTCTGTAGCATCAGGCCATACATACTCATATAGGTAGGGCTCAAGTCAGAACACATCTCTGTCCCAGGGTACTAGCCCATATTCGGCCCTTACCAAGCCCCTTTCCTTGTGTAAAGCAACTCATAGGGCAACGTCGGTGTAACCTAAGCTAAGACCCAAGAGGATAGACAATCAGAAGGGTGTCACTTACTAAGAATCATATTGCAGTCCAACAACTATCAAGGATATTGCCTAAGGCAACCATTTGTCGGCCTACTAATAATGCATCCATCTATAAACAGGGTGCCAGTCCCAAGACTAACCCACCAAGCTTGGGTCTCATGACAAATAGCTGGGAAGCCCATAGGATATAACGTACATCTTGCTAACAGGGTCACACTCTTGTCCCAAACCTGCCAGTGGCTCAATGGCAACGTATCTTGTATCACAGGTCACAAGGCTTCTTTAGAAGTACAACTAAGCCATTTTCAGAACATAATATGTTTCTCTAGTCACTAGCCAGTAGCATAAGTACATAAAGAATAACAGCTGTACACATAATCATATAAGTCATAAGGCAACATAGAATCGTGTCTAATCAGGCAAATCTACCACAATCTAGGCAAACAAAAGTACTCAGAACATACATAGATAACCACCTCCACATATAATTAAGCTTAAGCTCAGTGTACATGCATGTCACATGTTCTTAGCCCAAACTAGCCCTTTCAGGCCCTTTCATAGTCAAATCATATCAGAACTCAGCTAATGTAGCAGCTACGACTAACACAACCCTCAAAAATACAATTGTAGTTATCACAACCCAAGCCTAGGGCCTAGACGTGACCGGCAAATGGGGAACCCAAAGGAACCCCAAACAAGCCTCATAGCATATAATTACACATTATTGGTCAAAAAGCAATTAAGAACGACAATAAGAGATAAGCATAAACAAGGGTAATTGGAACTAAGGGACAGAGAGAGAAAGAGAGAGTAATACTTGAATATCATAGATGAGTCAAAACTCAAGCATAATACAAAACTTGTCCAACAACACCTCTAAATGTAAATACTTAGTGGGGGCCAAGACAAGCAACTGGGGTCATCCTCATAGTCAAAGTAGCAATAAAGTAGAGAGTATTAATACATAACATAAGAAATATAGACCAACATCCCCAGAATGGAGGACTCACCAACTAGCTTGAGAAGCAATCGTACTAGCCACGTGGGGGAGGAGGATGGCCAAATGGAGCTCCGATTCCTACATGGTAACATCATATAGGCATAGTGTATGCGTTAGTACGTTTAAATGTACTAAGTATGTAGGATGCAATCCAACAAGAGTTAGGCAACTCAGTAAAAATGCATAATAATAATAAGAGACCATCATCATAGACCAAGCAACTACTACTTGGAATTCAAGGCTTAGCACCCCCTTGGTAGTGATCGAGGTACCAACTCCTCAACAAGGTTAATGGACTTAACACCCTCCATCAAAGTGGTCAGGGTACCAACCCCTCAACAAGGTTAATGGACTTAACACCCTCCACCAAAGTGGTCAAGGTACCAACCCCTCAACAAGGTTATGGTCAACATGTAACACTACAGGAGCTTATCATGAAATTTACACATATACAACATACTTTCATCATCATAAAGTCATATATCTCATATGCTAAGCATTAGGCCTTCAACAACTCAAGAATCATAAACCAAACATTTTATCAAACACCTGGCGTGTGTAGTGTTAGTGTAAAACCATGCAATTCAAGAGTGAAAATATGTAAGTAAATCCAATGTAAAACCATTAATAGATACTTGGTAATACCCCAAGCAATATACATCAGAAACCTTCACAAAATCTCACAATAAATCTTAGATCTATAGCTCAAAACATGCTAAAACAACCACAATTTCATAAACTCCATCATAGTGTGCACTGAAATTCATAATAAGTATGACCCATGAGTAAATCAACTTTAAATCATGCAATCTTAGGTGAAAGGAAGCTTGGGTATTATGGATGAAAGGAACCCTTGAAAAAAACCCACATACCTTGGCTTTTGGAGAATCCTTGAAGAAGATTAGACATGGAGACTTGAAGCTTGAGTGAAATCCTTAGATCTAGATTGAGTCTTGGGACTTGAAATTTGGAGATGAAATATTGTCTAAGTGTTGAGTCTTGGGACTTGAAATTTGGAGATTAAATATTGTCTAAGTGTTTAGAAGAGTATTTGGGAATGTCTTGGAAGATATGAGGGTGAAATAAGGCTAAGTATAGGTATTTTCATGCATGTGGAGGCTTAGGCCCAAGACCAAAAAGTCTTGGACCGAACTTGAAAAACGCGCCTGTAACGCGGATTCCTCACTGGAATTCAACACTTTCAAATTTGATATTGTGAATTGTTCTCTCTAAAATTGGGATTAGACCCTTTTCCCACTCTATTTGACCCCCTGAACAAGAATATGAAGTCGGATATTCGATATCACGCACAAATTTTGAGATATATGGAAATAACAAATTTTAGGCATTTTCGAGGCACGTTTTCGAGAATTTTTGAGGTCGTTTCAGTAGTCCCATATCATCATATAAAACAGATGCAAATATACAACCAACTATATACAACCTGTATTCCATAGCTCAATCCATTCACAACACATTTTTACGTATTTCGGCTCAAATACACAAACATTTCAACTCAGTCTAAGGTTTAGAGAAACCTTAGCCTACTTGGAAAATGATCCCTCTCGTCCTGAGTCAATCCGCCTGAGCCTTTCCATTTCGAATCACTTTTCGATACTGCTCAACTATCGGAAATACAGTTCACAAGGTTAACATGGTCACGTTGTTGTACATCTTGAAAGGTAGGTGAAATGATATTAATTGGGCCTAAAATGGGGAAAATAGGGCTCATGATCGAAATCCCAAATAAAACCCCAAAAAATGATCCCCCACGGCACCCAAGTCTACAGCCAAAAAGTTCAGCCTAAAACGGACCCCGGGAGGCCGAGAAAAAGCCAAAAATGAAATTAAAATCTTTACCGGGAAAACGTTCTTTTCAAAACTTTCGTGGTTGAAGTTTATGAAAATCAACAAATTTCAGCGAACACCCAACATACCACAGTGTTCCTCCCAAAACGTAGAACAATTTAGACTTAAATATCATTTGATTCTGTCAAGAATTAGCCAAGATATCAGAGAACAATGCTTTCACAAATTCCAAGAACATAACCAACTAAAGTAGTGATTTTACTTCGAAATACATGTGAAATCCGGAAACTGACTTCACCACAACATTTCTTGTGAAAATTCGAGTCACGTAGCCTTTTGAATCATCGTAAACGAAGCTCTGGGGCAATTTTTATGGCTTCCTAAAGCTTCTTTCCCATATGGCCCCATGACCAGCTTTTTATATGCTTGGCCGCACTGCCTTAGAAAGTGACCAGCATGAATGCTGCCTAGCATGTGCCAAGCCTTCACGAACGTGGTCTGTAGCACCACAAATGCGCTCCTGCATATGCCTATTCTCCATGAATGCAGTCATGGGCTGTACGAACACGGAGCTTCGCTCTTGACTGCCTTGCATCAACACAGAGGGTTACCCTTCTGGTGCTGCAACAACTATTTAAAAACTTCCCCGGGGTATTCTTGGGGCATTTGGTATCCGTTTTACGCAAACAAAAAGTAGAACCACATGGATTTTGACGTTTAGGATCCAACCATGCAGTCGAAATTCCCAACGGAGTATCGTACGGAAAAATGAGGGTCCCACTTCTTTTTGGCTAATTTTAGCTAAAAGATCTGAGGAGGTCAAAATGCAACTGGATGCCCCTGTCAGCTGATGAAGGGTCATGTTAGACTATTTTTGATGTTCCAGAGCTGACCACGCCATCAAATTCCTATTTCAAGCGTGTTTAGCTGGCTTTTACAAAAACACTTTTTTAGCTTCCGGTTGAACTTATTTTGCAACTTTTGGCTCAAAATCAAATCGGGACCCTCCATCCTCAGACCAGCCACCCTCTCTGCCTAAGTCGGTCGTTCCAAAAATGATGGAATCGCTAGAATCCCATTTCGAGTCCGTTTGCTAGGGTTTTGTTGGAAAACTCATTTTTACAATTTTAACTTCTTATTAACTCACAAACTCGCATAATTCACAACCAATACTACCCACAACCATTCCAACACCCCGAATAAGCCAAAAAAGGTCTGAGGTTACTATATAGAAGCTCAAAAAATTAATAATATTATAGAAACATAGAATTGACTCGGATTGTCATTACAACATCCCCCACAAATAGGACTTTCATATTTGAAAGTACGACTACATGCATATCTGCAAGCTCTAGTTCACGCCACGAGTATATCGGTCATAAGCGTACTCCACACCCCACAATAATTCTAGTGCTCTTCCCACAGTCAACCATACATGGCCCATAGGCTAACCAAATAACGACGGACCATGGCTAATATGCTTATACTTACACATAGGGTCTAAAACCTTTTCCCTTGCTGTCTAATCATCCTCGCATCACAACAAAAACATTCACTAAGGCAACGATAGTCAGGGCCCCATCTCGATATCACAGACTACCAATGCCTTTGCTATAAGTAGTCTTATCTTGACAACGGATACTTAGAATTAGGCTCAATGTTCATCATGCCACTTATCAGCATTTTCAATAACTATCAAACTCTCATTAGTGCAGTAATACCCAACATGCCACCTACTTAAATGGCTCCCCGACATCTGTATATCTTCCTCAAAACATAGTCCTTAGTAGTTGTTACCATTCAACCACCATTTTGTATCATCTACTAAATCAACCCCTAGCAAGAACTACAACCATAGCAGCCAATGCCTGTAATTCATCAAATTGATGCTACCCAGCACAATAGTCAGCCCAACAACCACAATCAGCCACTCACAATGGCCACAATAGATCCGAGTACAACCTTCAGAATATCCTCCACCAATACCTCCCTTAACGATATCAAACAATCATCTTACTCAACGAAATCATACTGAAGTATATGTAACTTATCTGGAATACATCGCTGCAATGTGGATATGCCAAAAAGAAGATGTATAGTAGTATAAGTTGGGGGAAGGGCTAACTCAGATGCAACCAACCTAACCCATCTCATAACCTCAAAGGGCTAATGTATCGAGGCTAAGATCACCCCCACCTTCCAATCCATATGACTTCTCCTAGTGGAAACGCCCTCAGAATCTCTGTGTTTCCAATCTCTAGCTATACAAATTGGTGTTCATGGTCTGCATAACCCTGGGTGTCGACTCGGACTTATCCTTAGTCTATCTAGAATATCCAGACCCTAGTTAAGGTATCCTATAATAATTCTATACCGTACGACCTGGCTTAGTAGGCTTAAACCAGCCAACTGGGTATAAAATCGGCAATCACATAATAGAAACAAGTTAGTCCGCCCCAGGGCAATATCAAAACCAAGGCCATCTGACAATATTGCTTGACCCGCGTATCACATTCCCGAGGAATCACCATACAAAATTCCCCACTAATAAAAGGGACCTTTCACTACCTCGACACTTGACCTAGGATAAGAGAAGCTTGGAACTCATACTCAAGTAAGCAAGGAGCTAAGAAATGCATCTAAACTATAAAGCATAAACCAAATACCAGGCAACCTGGCAAAAGGATCAACACTCCCATTAGCAAGCACAACTAGGGGTCCGGATAACACAATCCCATATGGCTAACAATCATAGCAAGTCCCCAGAGTAAAGTGGCTGACAGCTCAGCTCATAATGCAACAGTATCCCAACAACAGCAGACAACTCTATTAACCCTCTGGGGTTGGCATTTATCTCACAATCCAATCAATAATGAGTCAGTAGAACCTCACATCAACAGAATCATCATAACAGACTTATAAGCATAGAGGCATAAGAGGTAGCCAAGGGTGTAACTGACAGCCAGCCTCTCAAATGTGGTGTAAACCAATATCCGGCTACCTACTCCAGTTTTCAAGTATTGAAATGACCAAATGTATAAATCACAGGGTTTGGGCTCATACTCAGCCTCCAACTGGGTATAACATACTTATCAATGTTTGAAACCAAAAGTTAAATAACCAAATACCAATATATAGAGAGCACCAGTGCTTAGTATTACCCCTAATGCAACTTATCTCGCCTTTAAAATCTTTATCTTGAGTGCTCACAACCCCACATAACATTTAACCAGCAGCTGACATATAGATACACGTAACAAAATTCTAGCCTCTATAACATCTACTATAGTACGATGCATAGACACCATCAACCAAGTCACTTCTCATAAAGAATGTCTCTGAGGCTCTGACAATCTCAATACTAGCAGGCTTTCTATACAATTGTCGAAAAATGAGGCATACCATTTTTTGCCCAATGGCTTTTGGGTTGCTCACTGTTTGGGGCTAATGACATAGCACTACCCCTGCTTCAAATTTGACCTCTAGGTAGCATCCATGCAAGACGGACATATCAAATCATATTTCAGGAAATTTATGGACTATTGACAATATCACATGACCAGAATCAATAATACAAGGAGTTTCCTAAATATCCTGTAACCTCTTAGAGATAAGCCACGATTGTGTCTCCATACCTATCCATAAGACTCTACTAGATGGTAGCTCTGTACAGTTGAGAGCAGTGAGCCATAAGCTTTGACACCATCTTGTCACAACCCAGTTCCAATTAGGATGGCGCCTGCTATATCCCACCGACAGGAAAGCTAATTACCCAACTCCAGGGTGCCTGTCTTAGTTCTCTAGTCACGATCATAACCAATCTAACAATATAAATAATTGAAATCTACCCAGAACCCGGAAGTCAATTGTACAGAGCTAGAATAGACACAAGGACATAATCATATACATATCAATAACCATAATAATAGACAAATCAGGAGTGCTTCTACAAATACATGTCACTACTGTATAAGGCCAATATCTGGGAATAAAAGATGACCATTAAAAGGAAGGAGACTGTGAAGTATCTAAAGTTGCCGGTGCTCACCAATAGTCTCTTGAACACTCTTGAATCCCCCAAAAGTCAATGCCCATGGCTAGAACCTGGAACTGCACCATGGGAAGATGTAGAAAGTGGGCGGTGAGTACCAAAAAAAGGCATCCAGTAGGTATCATCGACCAATCGAGTGAAATAGTGAACATATAGAAAGCTCAACTATATAGAGAACTACAACAATGTATCAAATCAAACTCAGGTCAAGCATAAGCATGTTGGGAACCCTTAAACCACAACTTAACCAACCATGGTGACGAACCATGCTAACTCAACCTAATATCTATGCTTGTATGCCAACTGAACCCCCCCAAAAACCTAGGAGGTACACCTACGAATAATCAGATCAACCAATCATAACATAACCTAACTCTCCGTATTACATGATTAGAGGTTAGTTGTATGTGGGTGTAAGGTCCTAGTATCTAAGCCTGAATACCCCCCGAGCCCCCATAAGCTCAGAAGGTACACCCACGCACAATCGGGGTGTGAATAGATGTATGGATCCACGGGTAATCAATGGAGCCTCCACCCTCAACAATCACATATCTACTGGATCTTTGACCCCAAGCCGAAATATGGCACCCCATAAAAAATATACATGTGCAATGGTGGGACGTATCCCTAGTGGGAGAAAAAATCCCCCTGGCACAATCAATAGTATCTTAACTTAGAATATTAATCACCGAGCCTCGCCCCTAAAATGGAATTAGCTGGGTCCTTGACCCAAATCTCAACAGGCGTACGAACCTCAGAATCGACATCTATCACTCGGTATCCCAGTCGTGGTCGCAAAAATCAAACTATGAGGCGTGACTCTCGAGTATTAGATACTCAGACATAGCCACCAGAGCTCAGAGAGCGGGGATGTTATCTAGTACTTGAGGTATTGAAACAATTACTCCCTCAATTAGTCTATCTGAATCCAAAGCTGTGATATCCCGTAACTTCATGCTCTAATGTACCCATGTTTCAAGCCTCATTTGGTTAGGTTGGGAATGTATTAGGGTCGTGGGTAACTTCTGGTACTTAGAAGAGTTCAAGACTTCCTTATGAATTGAGTTTTGGGTGTTGGTTTGTGCCAAGGTCAACTTTAAATGAGCATAACTTTTAGCACACAAAGAAATAAACAACCCACGACATGTCAAATGAAATCTCTTTGATTTAGATTTCCAACGCACTTGGTTTCACGTCATTTCAAGTTTGGATGAAGGAGTTATGATCGTTTTTGTGAGACCCTCCCGTGTAGTAAAACCATATGGGCACCTTGATGGGCAGTGGGACTTTGGATGGGCCTTCTGAGCTTGCTTGAGCTGGAAAAGACCATTTTTGGTCTAATGCATGTCATACGACTAGTGGCACGGGCTATGTGGCTTGCCATTGACCGTGTGGCTAGCCGTAGGAGTGTGTAAGTGAGCAAGGTTAGAGTGAGGGGGAAGTTTTTAACTAAGTGTGGTGCCACGACCATCTTCACGGGCCTTGGCAAGCAACATGAGCAGTATGGCGTGGCGTAGAGCCTCCTGGCCATAATTTTTCTCGCCAAGTGTAACTTCCACATGTCACTACATGGACCATGTAGCATCACACGACCCGTGGAGCCTCCCGTCAAAGTGACAAAATGTGATGTTTCTATAGTTTCCCAACTTCCATTTTTTGACCAAGTCTCACCTCACAAGCACTCCACACAACCTGTGGAGTGCTGCACGACCCATGTGGGCCTCAAGGGGTCTCATTTTTCCAATTTTTCCATCTGTTCACTAATGGCATTTTTGTGAATTTAATTCATTCTAATGACCTTTTTAGACTTCCAATGCTATCTTAACCTCTCCAAAAGACTTAAACCCTATTCCAAAGGATCAAACTCATTTCTCTCAATTTGAATACACTCTCAAATTCTCTCAAAAGCCTCTACCAAGAATCCAATACAAATTCAAGGAAACTCAAGAACAAGTTTGGATTTCAAGACTCCATCCCAAGCTTCCATTCTTTCCCAGCTCAATTTCAAGAGACTCAAGGTCCAAGGTATGTGGGTTTCAACCATTAGGTCCTTTCACCCGTGGTTGCCAACCTTCCATTTCTATACAAATTTCATGTTTTCAAGCTAGATTATCTATGGATATCTCTTATTATAAAAGTTGACCATAAACTATGTTGGGATTATATGAAATGTTGATTGTTTAAACATGTTTTGAGCTATGAGTCTAAGATCTAATATGAGATTTGACTAGGGCTTTTGATGTATCTTGCATGACAGTATTACCTAGTGTTTGTGGGTGGCTTTACATTTATTTTCTCACATGATTTCACTCTTGAGTTGCATGATCTTAAACTAGCATTACACACCCGCCAAGTGTTTGATAAAATGTCTGGTTTTGGACTATTGAGCTATTGATGATCTATTATATGACCTATGAACTAAGTAACTTTATGATGATGAAAGGAATGTTTATATGTGTGTTGATTTCATGAAAGGTATCTTTAGTGTTGTATGTTGACCATAACCAAGTTGAGGGGTTGATGCCTCAAGCACCTTAACTAGAAGTGGTAAACCCATTAACCAAGTTGAGGGGTTGATACCTCATACACCTTGATGGGAGATGGTAAACCCATTAACCAAGTTGAGGGGTTGATACCTTAAACATCATGATGGGAGGTGGTAAACCCATTAATGAAGTTGAGGGGTTGATACCTCAAACATCTCCAAGGGTGGGTTTACCTTGGATTCCAAGTACTAGGTTGCTTGAACTATGATGATGGTATGTTCCTACACATATAATATGTTATATATAAGCATGTTTACTTTAAGCATCATTAACCAAGTTGAGGGGTTGATACCTCATTTAATGTCTACTTATGCATCTCAATTATGTTGCTTATCCCTTGTGCATTGCATCCTACATACTTAGTACATTGAGATGTACTAAAGCATACTCTATGCTTACATGATGTTACCATGTAGGAACCGGAGTCCCATTTGATCATCTTCCTCCTCCACATGGCTAGTACAACTTTCAAAGCAAGTTGGTGAGTCCTCAATGTTGAGGACATGTTTCTTTGAATTTATTATGTATTGACTCTTATTATGCTAGGAACTTATGACTATGAGGGTGAGCCTAGAGATATAGAGGTGTTGTTGGAACGTTATGATGTATTAATGCTATACTTTCACTTTCTACATTTCTATGGTATCAACTATATCCCTTAGCCCCGTTTCTCCCTTTTTTCTATCTCTTGATGTTTTACATGAAACGATCACAAAAAGTGCCCGAAAATGTGCCTCGGAAGTGCCCGAAATCGTAATTTTCATATCTCAAAATCCATGTGTGATATTGAAAATCCAACTTCATAATTCTTGATTAGGGGGTAAAATTGAGTGAGAAATGGGTCTAATCTCTATTTTGGAGTGAATGAATCACAATGTTAATTTTTTTAAAAAATCCTTATCAGATGTTGATCCGCGCCCTTGGCCCGATGCAGCTGGGACGAGGACCAGTGTTATTTTACGCAGTTTTGTTGAGTCAGTCCAAGGCCTTTAGGTCTTGGGCCTAAGTATCCCACGCGTGAAAATACCTATACTTAGCCATATTTCACCTTCATATCATCCAAGACATTTCTTAATACTCTCTCAAACCCTTAGACTAATATTTCTCTCAAAATCTAAATGTCCAAATCTCTTCTGGAACTTATGGAATTCATCCAAACTTCAAGTCTCCATTAAAATCTTCAAAAAGAATTTCTCCAGAGCTAAGGTATGTGGGTTTCATTAATGGGTTCCTTTCACATGTGAAGCCTAAGCTTCCTTATTACCTAATTTGCATGATTTCAAGTTGATTTACTTATGAGTCTCACTTCTTATGAATTAACTATATTGGGGTTTCATGAAATTGTGACTTTTTTTTGCATGGAGGATGATGACCAAATGGAGCTCTGGTTCCTACATGGTAACATCATGTAGGCATAGAGCATGCGTTAGTACGTTTGAATGTACTAAGTATGTAGGATGCAATACAACAAGTGATAAGCACCATAATATAAAATGTGTAACATAGGCAATATATGAGTATATAGCAATATGACATGCATGGAAGATGCTTAGAGTAAACCATGCTTACATAAAACATAATCCATGTGTAAGGAGAGACCATTATTAGTGAGTATCTAAGGCCTACCACCTCCTTGGAGAGGTGCATGAGGTACAAACCCCTTCATTTGGTTGATGAGGTACAAACCCCCAACATAGTTGATGGACTTCACACCCTCCATAGTAGTCAAGGTATCAAACCCTTAACATGGTTAATGGACTTCGCACCATCCATCATAGTGGTCAAGGTATCAAACCATCAACAAGGTTAATGGACTTCACACCCTCCATCATAGTGGTCAAGGTATCAACCCCTCAACAAGGTTAATGGACTTCAGACCCTCCATCATAGTGGTCAAGGTATCAACCCCTCAACAATGTTAATGGACTTCATACCCTCCATCATAGTGGTCAAGGAATCAACCCCTTAACAAGGTTACCCGGGCCTACAATCTCCCGAGTGAGGCTTGGTCGTTTTCCCCACACTATAGAGATAATACCATATCATATAGTCATTCAACTCATAATACATACATTGGACCTTCAACATGCAATCTTAGGGATACTTTTCAAGAAAACATCATAGTGCTACATTACTGTCATCATCATAAAGTCATATGTCTCATATGCCAAGAATTTGGCTTTCAACAACTCAATAATCAATAACCGGACATTTTATCCAACACTTAGCGGGTGTGTAATTCTAGTGTAAAATCATGCAATTCAAGAGTGGAATCATGCTAGAAAATTCAGTTTTATAGCATTTATAGATACTTGGTAACACCCTCAAACAATATACATCAAAATCATTCATCAAATCTCACAATAGATCTTAGCTTCATAGCTCAAAACACGCTAAAACAATCACTATTTCATGAAACCCCAATATAGTGTGCAGTGAAATTCATAATAAGTAAGACCCATGAGTAAATCAACTTTAAATCATGCAATTTTAGGTAAAAGGAAGCTTGGGTATCATGGGTGAAAGGAACTCATGAAGGAAACCCACTTACCTTAGCTCTTCGAGAATCTTTGAAGAAGATTGGAGATGGAGATTTGAAGCTTAAATGAGAACCTTAAGATCCGGATGAGTTTTGGGATTTGATTTTGGACGGAAATATTTGTCTAAGTGATTGAATGAGTATTGGGGAATGTCTTGGATGATATGATGTTGAAATATGGCTAAGTATAGGTATTTTCACGTTTGGGAACACTTAGGCCCAGGAACGAAAAGCCTTGGACCAAGATAAAAATCACTAGCAACCAAATACACATGTCCACGTCTGGTTCGCAATGCGGACCTGTCACGAAGGCAAGATTTACATAGGTCCTCGATGGCTGCGCATCGCGGCACTATCGCGGATCGATTCTGGAAATCAAAATTTTGTGAAATTATATTGTGATTCGTTTTATCTAAAATCAGGGTTAGACCTATTCCCCACTCAATTTGACCTCCTGAACAAGAATATAAAGTCTAATTTTCAAAATAAGACACAAATTTTGAGATATATGGAAATTACGATTCCGGGCGTTTTCGAGGCACATTTTCTGTCACTTTTTGGGATCGTTTCACTATCTCCCTCTTCGGAACATTTGTTCCCAAATGTTAAAGA
>JAPFFP010061538.1:0-26774 GCA_026153255.1 Solanum medicagineum | reverse complement strand
ACCAGTAGGAAGTGAGCCGACTTTGTCATTCTATCCACACCAACCCAGATAGAACCAAAATGTTTTCTAGTCTTAGGCAATCCAACCACAAAATCCATGTTGATTTCCTCCCACTTCCAAGTCGGAATCTCTATATCTTGGGCTAGGCCACTCGGCCTTTGATGTTCAGCTTTCACTTGTTGGCAGTTGTGACATCCAGATATGAACTTGGCAATATCTCTCTTCATACCACCCCACCAATACACCTCCCTCAAGTCTCTATACATCCTTGCAAAATCGAGGTGAATAGAATAGGATGAATTATGGGTCTCCTTCATGATCTGTTCTATCAAATCACTCACATTTGGCACACACAATCTACCTTGGTACCTAAGGGCACCATCTCTCCCTTGGGAGAAAACCTCCACTTTACCATTTCTCACCAAGGCTTTTAACTCCAGCAAGGCGGGATCAAGATCTTGCTTTGCCTTTACCTCATAAATCAAAGAAGACTAAGAACCATCAACAACCACTACACCACCATTGTCAACCTCATCCAACCTAACCACCCAATCTAGCCAACCAATGAACCTCTCTAGCCACCTCTTCGCCACCATCATAAACATGAGCTAGACTACCTATATACACCTTACTTAGAGCATCAACCACAACATTATCTTTGTCGAGGTGATAATGCACACTCATATCATAATCTTTAAGAAGCTCTAACAACCTTCTTTGTCTCAAGTTAAGATCTTTTTCGGTGAACACATATTGGAGACTCTTATGGTCGGTAAACACATCAACATGAACTCCCTACAAGTAGTGACGCTAAATTTTCAAAGAATATACTATGGCCGCCAATTCAAGATCATGGGTGGGATAAATCTTCTCATGCACATTAAGTTGTCTAGAGGCATATGCTATCACCTTACCACTATGCAACAAAAGACACCCCAAATCAATTCTTGAGGCATCACAATATACAACAAACCCTTCAGTAGAGACAAGATAGGAGCGGAGACAAGCTAATTTTCCAAAGTTTGGAAATTCTTTTCACACTCATCGGTCCACAACAATTTTTCCTTCTTTTATGTCAATTTAGTCATAGAAGAAGCAATAGAAGAGAAACGATTTACAAACCTCAGGTAATAACCCACCAAACCCAAGAAACGTCTAATGTCCGATGGATTCAAAAGTCTAGGCCAATTTCTAATCACCTCCGGGACTGATGTTCATGCTCCAATAAGAAAGCGGTCATTGTCAGCAATTAACCTAACCAAGGTTAGGATCGAATCCACAGGGAATACAGGCTTAATTACAACATTTCACCACTAATCATTTCTAACTTTTATGACTACAATCTCTAAATGTGTGTGGGGGGGGGGGGTTGTGATTCAAAAACAAAATAAAATAAACACTAACTATAATGTAAAGAAATACTCAATTTTGGGGACAACTTGGGAATTGTGTTCGCCATGGTTCGTCGACTTGATTACCCTAGATATCATAGCTACAATTGGTGATTTGCATGCAGGATGGTGACTTAGGTTCTTCCAACCCTCTTATGAAGGTTAAAAGGTCGAATTTCACCATGGTGCTTAGTCGGCCACCATGGTGCGCCAACTAACCAATACTAATAGTCCCAGTCAACCTCCCTTTGGTCAGGTTTGGTTGATTAGACGAGAACACATCAATCGAATTTTGTCATCTATTTCCATTTTCCTATTCATCACAACCTTGGTCAGGATCGTGATAGTAGGCGGGGTTCGGTGTTGGCCACCACTAAACAACTATAATCATGAAGGGAAATAGGTAATACATGCAAAACCCTAATCATAGAAATGCAAGAAACCTAGGTCATTTCAATGTCAACTACCCATAGTTCCCACAACCCCAAGTTGTGGGTGCTTAGCTACTCATGGCTAAGGCAAAACACACAACAATGCAAATAATAGACATAGTTGAGAGCTTTATCAATACCAATGAAGAAAATAGGCACCGTAAATTGTAAACCCACAAACTTAATTGATCAACAATGAGTACAAGGCAAAGTTGGCAATCCCCAAATCGGGTTTTCCAAGAGAGAACAATAAACTACTCTAATAAACTAAGAAAACCTTCAATATGTAATGTTAGATTGTCTACTAGTCGAACTTCCCTCAAAAAACTAACTTAAGTTATATATAGTATTTACAAAATCGCCCAAGAATTTACACAGAAAAGACAGCTGACAGCTGATAAGTTTCACAGTTACGACTCGTAGGATGACCTATGAGTTGTAGTCGGGGTCTCGTATCAGTTTCTTTTGCATCTTGGATTGAACTGGTATGACCCCTAGGTACAAGTCATTGCTTGAGCTATAACTCATATGTTGGTCTCACAGTCTTGTTCTTCCATTTTTGCTCCAACATCTTGTCTCTCTGATTCTTGCTACGAGTCCACTTATATGAGTCATAGTGTGTATTACGACTCGTAGGATGTCCTCGTAGGAGTAACCTTCACTTGGTAGATTTCTGATTTTGGTCTTTGATTCTTGCTACGACACCACCCTATGACTCGTAACTTAAGCTACTAATCGTTGGTTGGCTCGTAAGGCCTATACCTTAGCAAAATCTGCAACTTTTCTTCAAAATCATGCCAACCTAACTTTTCTGCAAGATTAACACAAAAACATATCAAAATACTAAAAAGTCGCTTTAAGAACTTTTTTAAAATCCCTTGTTTTAGGCATCAAATGTGTTGTATTTTGACAACACATCAACACCCTCAACTTTGAATTGCTGCTTGTCCTCAAGCGACAACTCAATATACGCAGACAAAGAGAAATACATAGCAGTTATACCAATGCCATATATAACAGCTCCTCTGATCTAGGTATCCAACTGCTATTTTCAAAATAGGGTTGCAAAGTTATTAAGCAAGCAATAACATAATGAGAGATTTGGCAATCCAACTATGACAAGCTAAGGAGCATCAATCGTCCACAATCTCTAGTATAGTCATATGCTAATCAAGTAGTGCAAATGCCCTCACTGGAAAGAAGTCCCTCATATTCACTCAAAAGCATTTAGAATTCAGTGACTGAGGAAGCATTCTCACTTCACAGTTGAAATTCAATGCATACTGACTAACACCATAGATTTGTCTCTATACTCATCTTCAGTCTTAGTAACATAGTGGAGTAGGATCACTTTAGGACTTATAGGCTTGTAACATAGGCTCAGGGTGCTTTGGTGAGACATTTTTGGCAAGTAGTGTCTAAAGCTATCCTTGAATCATATTTACCAACACTTTTTGCTTTCATAATCCAACCTTTTTTAATCAATCCACCCTTATTCTCTTGTTTTGAACTTTTCTCAAGTACTTTCTTTCTCTTTTTTAATTGTTCCTTGATTTCAAACTCGTTTTTGCTTCTTTTTCTCAATTTAAGACACTTTTCTTCTTTTTCTTCACTCTATTCATGCTTTCTCATTTCTTTCTTGATTTTCCAAATAACCACCTTATTATTATTACTTACCACTATAAGGGTCAGCCTCAACTTACGCTTTTAGCCTCAGGTAAAGTATACAATATCTATACCTCAAACCAAGGCCACCAACTGCAGCCACCCTCAACTTAAGCCTTTAGCCTTAATCAATGTCCACATGTTCAAGGATAGACATGGGTCAATATCAAGGTATTTCATCAAACAAGGTTAAGCTAGCAAGGTATCAAGAAAGAATGAGTACATGATAAGCTCAAAAGTTTGGAACAAGGGATTCACTCACTCATCTGGTGGGTCATTACGGCTAAAAGTGGGTTCATTCAAAGAACAAAGGCCTAAGATCCTTTCCATATCCACCACATCACCAAACAAACTTTAGAGTAACAAGGCAAGTTCTGGGTTCATAAAAGATGCATGAATACAGCAAAATAAGCTCATAACACACATGGTAATTGCATCCACAATCAAGTAGAGAATCACAAGTCATACTTTCAGTCTCAGCTTACCTTCACATTATCAGAGCAAACATTGCCAGACACTCAAAAATGTATGAATGCATCAATAATCACAACCTAAAAAATTTTGAGGGTACCCAATTTTTCATCAAAACATTAAAAACAAATCTAAACGTTATGTATATGCCAATAAATAAAACAACTATGAATTTACCCATTATGTACACTACCTAAACATGCCATTTCAACAGATTAGTAAACATCTACAAGGAAAAAGAAGCACGGCAAGAAAACTTTGGGATAAAAAAAAATAGGGGAAGTTGTGAATGAGGCTACTCAGACTTCACCTTACACCATAACTTCCACCACCCTACCAAAATGTGATACTTTGTCCTCTAAGTAAAAACACAAAGAAAGGTGCAAGGGACGTACCTTGGGTTGCCTCCCAGGAAGCGCCGGAGTTATTGTCGCTGCACGACAGGAAGATTTTGTGTTCATGCCTCTTCAAGGTCCAAATCTTCCACTGTTTTTATTCTTCCATGTAACCCAAATACCTTTTTACCACCCTTTGTCCATTCACTTTGAAAGTTTTGTCATCCCTGCTTTCAAGTTCGA
Source organism: Solanum medicagineum (assembly GCA_026153255.1). Taxonomy (NCBI): domain Eukaryota; kingdom Viridiplantae; phylum Streptophyta; class Magnoliopsida; order Solanales; family Solanaceae; genus Solanum; species Solanum medicagineum. Next base: position 22,238 of record JAPFFP010061538.1, on the reverse strand, counting down.
TAGCTCCATTATTAAAGACACACACAACTCTTAAAGTCCCCATCCATTTACATTTGAGTTTTCCAGGAAACCACCTCAACCTAAAGTTGTAAAGCAATACCATGTCTCCCATAGCAAACAGGTGATCTTCAATTCTGCGATCATGTTGACCTTCTATACGTTTATCCTTCACTTCATTCTGAAGTTTTGATGTAAAGAGTCTTCTACCAACACATTTAACTCCATTTGTTAGAATAGCTTCCATTGAGGCACTGTCTAAACTCATCCAGCTCATTCACTTGCATTAACCTAGTGGTTGCCACTTCATGCCAATCGAGATTCAACTTCTTTAATGCCCACAATGTCTTGTGTTCAAGTTCAACCGGCAAGTGGCATGTTTTTCCAAACACCAGTTGGTATGGAGACATTTCAATAGGAGTTTCGAAGGCAGTCCAGTAGGCCCATAAAGCATCATCCAACTTCTTTGACCAATCCATATGATTCACATTCACTATTTTGGACAAGATTCACTTTATTTCCCTATTTGATACTTCCACTTGCCCACTAGTTTGGGGATGATACGGGGTGGCGACCCAGTGCTTCATACCATATCTTTCAAGGAGGAGTTTGAAAAGTCGGCTGCAGAAAAGAGAGCCTCTATCACTGATAATTGCCCGAGGTGTACCAGACCTAGAGAAGATACTTTATCGAAGAAATCCCATAACACTCTTACCTTCATTGTTCATTAAAGCTATGACCTCCACCCACTTGGAGACATAATGAACTGCAATTAGAATATACTTGTTACAGTGAGAGCTAACAAAGGTTCCCATAAAATCAATGCCACAAAGGTCGAATAGTTCTATGACCAAAATAGGATTTAGAGGAAGTTCGTGCCTTCATGAAACTCCTCCCTCTCTTTGACATCTATCACAAGACTTTAGATAATCATGGGCGTCTTGATGTAGAGATAACCAATAGCAGCCACACTGCAACACGTTGTAAGCATTTCGAGCCCCACTTTGATGGCCACCCACAAATGAAGAGTGACATGCTTTAAGAATGCTCATCATCTCCACTTCTGGAAACATCTATGAATGATCACATCAGCACAAATACAAAAAAAATATAGTTCATCCTAGAAGAACTTTTTTACATCATGCATAAACTTGCAACGTTGATGGGTGTTCAAATCAGGAGGTACTATATCACTCACTAAATAGTTAGCATATTCTGCAAACCAAGGTATAAGATCATATGATGCTGCAAGAACTCTTTCATCTGGGAATGAGTCATTTATGTCTAGCCCATCGTCAAACTTCATCATAGCCTCATCTTCCAATCTAGAAAGATGATAGCGAACCTGATTTTCCAATCCTTTTCTATCAATCACATCAAAATTAAATTCCTACAAGAGAAGTTTCCATCTAATCAATCTTGGCTTTGCATCCTTCTTTGCCATCAAATATTTGAGTGTTGCATGGTCTGTATGCACAATCACTTTAACTCCCAACAAATATGAACGAAATTTTTCAAATGCAAGCAATTCTTGTTCGGTCACAGTGTAATTCTTCTGGGCCACATTAAGTGCTTTGCTGACATAATAGATTGGATGTAGGACTCTCTCTCTTCATTGCACCAAGACCACACTGAGTGCAACCCCACTCACATCACACATTAGTTCAGATGGTTATGACTAATCGGAGCAAAATAATGGGTGTTGTGGTTAGCCTTATTTTCAATTCTTCGAAGGCGTGCATACATGCGCCATCAAATGCAAGCTTTGAATCTTTTTCTTGCAACTTACACAAGGGTTGTGAGATTTTGGAGAAGTCCTTGATGAAGCGGCGGTAGAATCTGGCATGGCCTAAAAAACTTCTGATACCTTTTACTGAAACTAGCAGTGGCAATTTCTCTATAACCTCGATTTTTGCTCTATCCACCTCAATTTCCTTGCCCAAGATTCTGTGACCAAGTACGATGCCCTCTTTGACCATAAAATGGCATTTCTCCAAATTTAGCACCAAATGACTTTCGACACATCTCTACAATACATCATGCAAATGTAAAAAGCATTTTTCAAAAATTGGCCCACGACACTGAGATCACCCATGAACACTTCAATAGTACTTTCAACCATGTCGAAGAAGATCGACATCATGCATCTTTGAAATGTGGCTGGAACATTACAAAGTCCAAAGGGCATTGTCTTAAATGCAAAAGTACCATAGGGGGCATGTGAACGTTGTTTTCTCTTGATCTTCAGGTGCAATAACAATTTGATTGTACCCGGAATATCAATCAAGAAAAAAATATCATCCCTTTTCTGCTAGTCTATCGAGCATTTGCTCTATGAAAGGCATGAGAAAATGATCCTTTTTTGTAGAGGCATTTAATTTACTAGTCCATTTACACTTTCTATCCGGTTACTGGTCTCATAGGGATCAATTCATTCTTTTCATTAGGCAACACAGTGATACCTCCCTTCTTTGGAACACACTGCACTGGGCTCACCTACTAACTGTCAGTGATTGGGTAGATTACTTTTGCATCTAGCCACTTGATGATTTTTTTCCTCATAACCTCTTGCATTGAGGGGGTTCAACCGCCTTTGATGCTCAATACTTGGTTTATAATCCTTGACTAGATGAATCTTATGAGTGCATATCCCATGGGGTATGCCAATGATGTCTGCAATTGTCCACCCAATGGCTCTCTTGTACTGCTTGAGAACTGAGACCAGGGCTTTTTTTGGGCTTCACCTAAATTTGTTGCAATGATGACAGGTAATGTACTATTCTCTCCAGGTATGCATATTTCAGTTGTGAGGGTAACGCCTTTAACACTTACTTTGGTGGAACTTCCATAGAGGGTTTTGTAGGTGGTGTCTCCCTGTTGCATAAGTCTAATTCCAACCTTGCTTGTCGCCTTGGGCCGAATGACACCCCAAGAGCATTCACTATTTCCTCATAATCAGGAAGATTGTCACCATTGAAGTTCATAACCATTACTGCCAGAGGATCAACCCCGAGCCTCAATTTTATTGGGATCTCTGCTTCGTCGTCCTCATCCATAGCAATCATTTGGATAGCATCATAATGAAGAACTATCACTATCAACCATCACTCCTCTACTATCATCGATATTTCTATCAAGATATGGAAAGAAAGGATCACTCAAAGAACTTAGAATGAATGATCATTAGCATGACTCAATCAAGAAATATTATTAAGGACATTCATAATGAAGTACAATCTCCCTCAACTATCAAGACTCATTCTGAGTTCACAGAGCTACACATAGTGTAAAACTCAGGTCACATCTCATTCAACATAGGGATGAAAACACTTACATCCATGGGGTCAGATCAAAATTAATGAATGAATTCATCGTCCATCCTCACAATTCAACATGAATAACAATCAACAAGTCGTATATGGGACTAGGCCATAGGCATGGCAGTCGTATACCATATAGGAATAGAGTATCATCTTCACTGAAGTATAAGGAATATACGAGATGGCAAAAATTAATGACACATCCAAATCAACCTATCACCATCGAACACTCAAGATCTACTTCGATCTATAACATCACCCTCTCCCCCTTAGCTCAAGGGTCATCTCTCTGTGTTTGCGAATCAATTCCCTCTACTAAGCTATAAGCATATACCTTTACACGATCGAGGAATCACTATTCACAAGAAAAGGCATCTTAAGCTCTTTTATCATTCTATAGTCGCATAAATAAATTAGCCATTAAGACTCTATTGAAAGATACCACTCTCAGCTTCCTCTTGTCTCAATGGAAATCTCTCTATATATTTGTGGCTCTTAATGGCATACATAACCACTTCCCATAACTCTTACAATCTAACCTCTTCTTTTGCCTACTAATGTCCAACTTCTATGCTCTCACAAAACTCATTTATATGAGACTTAGACTATAAGGGAAAAACTCATCGTCGTCTATCCATACGTCTCAATCAACTTAATTGCTCGAGATGACAAGGAATACTTACCTCAGCCTACTCCACATTGACAACTCAAATATAATATCTAGATTCTTATAGCAGTCATAGCTTAGAGCTTCACACATCTTTACATAATCATGGGTACATATCTCAAGTATCTTCTTATCTATTGAGCTATCCTCGTTTCACTCGTCTTACCTAAGGGGCACTTGTACTCTGCCCATAGCATCACTTTCCTTACAATTCATTACTACTTACCTATTCAGTCATATCTCCTTATCTGCCTAAGGCTCATAACTCAATGAATTTCATGAACTCTCACATAAAATTCATAAGCCTAGTTTAGATTTTTCATATTGGAAGCACTCTTTTTCCCTATTCGACATCTACACTTCACCCTCAATAGTATGAATAATACAACACATCAACATAAACTTCCTTCTAGTTTTAGCACAGTCTATCTTATTCTAACAATAACTCTTCCTCTATATCTCATCATGAAAATCTTTCATCAAACTTATGGCAATCAACACATCACCTCATTACTGACCTAATAGGTACATAACTCTAACTACAACACCCAATCAATTATTAATCTCACTACCTCGTCCCTTTCTTTCCATTATCATCCTTCTAATTCTGGGATGATTCAATTGTACTCAGGGTTTATAAGATCTCACATCTCACTCTTAGGTGGTAGCATTAAACTCTTTAGAGACATAAGTTTCTCTCTTACGGGTAACACCAGAAGCAAGTTTTGAAAAGAAGGGTCTGGGTACATCTAGAGCTAACTCAAATGCACGATTCATACGAGTAATAGTGCACTCTTTCTAAATAATCAACTTAGCACACTAGTCAGCTTCTCTCAAGCCTGGTGTAGTTTCTCTACCATTCTGATTAGTCTATCATAGAGGATCTCATCTATAAGAGTTTCAACGTTACTATCTCTATCTTCTCATGGGCTAGGCATAGTCGAAAGGTTTAGAGAAATGCATGAATCATCTCACGATTTAGAATCTGAAAGAAGGGAAACTTTTCCTAAATGTCAATAGTCCCTCATTTATAGAAGTGGTCCCCTCACAACAATAAATAAGTTCCTATAGACACGGCTTCATAGACTCCCTATGACATTTGAACTCGTGCTCTGGTACCAAGTTTGTCACGCTCCCGAAGGGTACCCTAGATGCACTCGGCACTCATAGACTATTGCTAGTCCCCAAGCGAACCACCTGGCCTCATCACATTTATTCATTCATACATTTTACTAATCAGCGGAAGATATAAAGAAGTAAATGGGCACATCTCGTCTAATCTCAAAATAATATTATAAATGGAAAGGCTAGAAGAAAGAAACTAGCTTAACAAGTCTTAACATCAACATTCGACTCTAGTCTAAGAAGCCTCTATCACTATCAAGTGGTGCCAATGACGGACCCATGGCTACCTCAATCAAAATAAAGCTAATCAAATCTAACCCTGAAGCAAGATGAAATAAATATAATGAATCCTTCAAAGTAGGGGAGGCTCACCAATCAGCTGAATGTCTCAAATCCTCAACGATACGCCTGTTGACAATCTCCAAATCTTGTATCTACATCATGAAATGATGCAGTCCCAAAGGGGGACGTCAATGCATGGAATGTAGTGGTATGTAAAATAGTTGAGTGAAACTGAAACAGGTAGAATAAAATAGAAACAATATCAACTGAATATAGAGATCAATCAACATTCAAGTGTCTATCTAAATAAAGAATAAAGATTAGACAAGTGACACATCAACAAATCAACTCATTAATCGAATCAGACTCATCTCAGAGGGACTCATCTCAAAGGAACTCGACTCAACTCATCTCATCTCATCTAGACTCAGAGGGACTCATCTCAACTCATCTCATCTTATCTCGACTTAGAGGGACTCATCTCAACTCATCTCATTTCGACTAGAGTACTTAGTTTAGGAACTTTCTGGGAGTTTCTCTTATCCAATAACAATCACATATGAGTGAGTAATTATACAACAATCCGTCAATATTGCCACAACCGTCCCATAGTTGCCAGGTAGGGGACAAATCGATTCCACTAGGGACCCCAGCAATCCATTAAGTCCTCTATCGTTTCAGGATCTCTATCCAGAGGGAACCACAATGTGATGTCATGGTTCTAATTCTCACCTACGTTTGTTTACGTAGTTTGACGAGTGCGAGTTGGATTAACTCTTACTCTTTCGATGCTCGATACTCCTCCCATGACTCAATGCTCATAAAATAATCTATCAAGTCAATACATCTCAGTTGACTGATCATAACTCAGCCTTTTGAAGGCTTTCATCATTCAATAAGTCTCAAAGAGACTCTAATCATCTCATCATTCAATTAGTCTCAAAGAGACTCTAATCATCTCATCATTGAATCAGTCTCAAAGAGACTCTAATCATCTCATCATTCAATCAATCTCAAAGAGTGTCATGACCCAAAACGAGGTCATGACTAAAAGGTCACTTAATTCCAACCCCAACAATAAAAGTACACTAGAAGTAGAGAAACCAAATAAATAAATGGTCACCATATAAACCATATTCCAGAACCCGGTGTCACGAGTGTAAAGAGCATTTACTACATAAACTGAAGAAGAAAGTGCATCTTTATCTTTTAATAATACTAAAGACGAAATAACTAAGATAGAATCTAATAGAAACTCGAAGCCATGAGTCTCACCACTAGATCTGGTATGAGCCAAGTGCATGACCAAATCAACTACCACGAGGATAATCCTCACAAGAATATGCGGGGGAAAAGAAGTAGGGGTGAGTACACATAATATGTACCCAGTAGGTTTAACAGACTATGAATCAGAAATTGAATAAACTATGAAATAACCTAGGGATGCTTTCACTTGCAACAGAAAAATCAGTCCGACATCGGTGTCACCAATTTTTATAGGACGACGCAAATAAAGTAAATTATAGTCTCAAATAAGCCAAACCAAACAACCACAAGTAGTATGATGAGATGATATTAAATGCAATGCAATGCAAGGTGGTATCAAGACTCTCGCACAAGCTGTCGTATATACCCCGTCGAGCTAAGGCTCCATAGACTAAGGGGACCCATTGGGACCTCGCAGGCCATATACCTCAATCACAATATATCAACTACCTTGCCACCCAAGTGCTCATTGTCAAGGACTCAATATAATAATCTCAATGTATCAACTACCTTGCCACCCAAGTTCTCGTGGTCAAGGACTCATGATACGATCACCATTCATAACTTCCCAAAATGTCATGACATGTAGTATGAGGATGCATACAATCAAGACACAATTATGGACACAATATTCCTCTCAGTAAGAACAATAAAAATCAAAGTTCTCAAAGTTTATCAATTATTATATTCACCCTATTCTCAATATAGGATTCACATGCTCTCGAAGCAATACATAGGCAACTAAAGCCCTCATACTGGCATCACAATAAGGATTATCAACCCAACACATGATACAATCCCATCCCACAGATTATGACAAAAGAATATTTAATAACTCAATCCCAATCTCAAATAAGGATAGCCAAACCTATCTCAATGCCAAAACCACACCCGAACACTTTTACCAAATAGGCGAATCTTGAATTCAACTCCCAAAATAACAATTCTCTAGCAAGAACGAAACACATACATCACAAGGTGTCTAATTACACTCATATTACTATATGTCTAACCCAGGCCCAGAACCATACCTAAATCTATAACCAACTAATCCCAGTGTTAATACTATATGTACTAAATTAACTGGCAGAACCAAGTTTTCTCCTATCCAATTCCTTAGCTATCGTCGTTATGTCATCTGACAATGGACACAATTCTAAAGCTAACAATATAAGGCATTAAGAATTAACTAAAATAATAAACTAAATTATTTCAAGAGAAAATGGATGCTAACAGTGATGAAAGAAAGTAATAATTAATTCACACTACACTTTTCCCCAATTCCTAGAAGATTCCATCCTCATTTAGTGTTGGAAAATTGACATAGAACAAAGATCCATAATTTCCCACTAACAACGCCTATATCTTTTACATATAAACAAATGAGGGAGATATATGAATTACCTGAGGTGAGTGATTCGTTCAGGATCTTCAGGTGAGTTTTCGCCCCTCTTTTCTTTTATTTAGTTATGTACTGTTAACTCTCACAACCCTAATTTAATATATGGGTCAAGTAACATGGGCTTCTAAACAAATTAATATTTAGTCCATCACTTATCTTAATCATTTAAAATTACCCGTAAATTAAAGAGTCATAGTTATCAAATAGTCCGAAGAACCCATTTAAAATTACGAGAAGGATTGCAAGAAAATAAGAGGACTAATTTTTTTAAAATAACCAAACGGGTCATTACATCATCCACCACTAAAGATCATGTTCGTCCTCGAACATAAGGTAAAACAAGTTACCTGAAGCTTCAAAGAGATGAGGGTATTTAGCATGCATGTCAGACTCTATCTCCCAAGTCGCCTCCTCAATAGGCTGATGTCGCCACTGAACCTTAACTGAAGCAATTTCCTTAGTCTTGAGCCTATGAACTTGTCTATTTAGAATGACTATTGGCTCCTCCTCATAAGTTAAATCCGGACCTAACTTTACGATATCATAAGAAATAACATGGGACTCATCCGGTATATATTTTTGAAGCATGGAGACATGGACTATTGGATGAATAACTGACAATCTAGGTGGCAAAGCCAACTCATAAGCCACTTCACCTACTCTCCTCATAATGTTAAATGGGCCAATAAACCTCGGGTTAAGCTTTCCCTTCTTCCCGAACCTCATCACACCCTTCATGGGTGATACCCTTCAACCACACATGATCGCCTACCGTAAACTCCAAGGGACGAACTCTCCTATCAGCATGGCTCTTTTGCCGACTCTAGGTTATCAACAATCGGCTATGGATAAGGTGCACCGGGTCCATAGCATCTGTGAGGAAATCAGTGTCTAATGCATCAACAGAGATTGAGTCGAACCATCCAATAGCGATCGACACCTACGTCTATACAGTGCCTCAAATGGTGCTATCTGAATGCTGGATTGATAACTATTATTGTATGTAAACTCCACTAAGGGAAAGTGTTGGTCCCATCGGGCACCAAAATCAATCACGCAAGCCCTAAGCATGTCCTCCAATATCTGAATAGTCCGCTTGGACTAACCATCGGTCTGAGGATGAAATGCTGAACTCATGTATAACCGCATACCCAAACAATGCCGCAATGACTTCCAAAAATGGGAGGTGAACACCGAACCTCGATCTGACACAATAGATATAGGCACCCCCTGCAACCTAACAATCTCACATATATAGATCGTAGCTAGCTGCTCTGCAATATAGCTAGTCCTCACCAGAATGAAGTGAGCTTTCTTGGTCAACCTATCAACAATCACCCAAACTAAGTCAAACTTACCCAATGCCACGGGTAATCCAGTCACAAAATCCATGATAATACGCTCCCACTTCCACTCGGGAATGGGCATCCTCTGCATTGAACCTCCTGGCTTGATGCTCATACTTAACCTGCTAACAATTTAAACACTTAGCCACAAACTCCACAATGTATCTCTTCATCCCACACCACCAATAATGTTGCTTCAAGTCGTGAAACATTTTTGCCACAGTAGGGTGAATGGAATACTTAGCACAATGAGCCTCCTCCAAGATCAAGCAAACCCAATCACCCACCTTAGGCACACAAATGCGCCCATTAACTCTCAACACTCCCTTAGAATCAAGAAAAGTTGACTTAGCTTCACCCCTCAAGACTTTGTCCCAAATCACACATAATTTATCATCATCATACTGGTAAGCACGAATCTGATCCATCAATGTAGACCTAGCCTCAATGAAGGCCAACACCCTATGAGATGGGGAGATGTCAAGTCTGATTAACTGTTTGGCCAAAGACTGAACATCTAAAGCTAAAGGCCTCTCCTCCACCCTAAGAAATGCCAAACTACCCATACTAGAAGGCTTCTGGCTCAAGGCATCTGCCATTGCATTAGCCTTGCCAGGGTGATAAAGAATAGAGATATCATACTCTTTCAGCAACTCCAACCACCTACGCTGTCTCATGTTCAAATTAGGCTATGAGAAACTATATTGGAGGCTACGATGGTCTGTGAAGATCTCACAGTGTACTCTATAGAGATAATGCCTCCACAACTTCATAACAAACACCACCACAACTAACTCCAGATCATGAGTAGGATAGTTTCGCTCATGGACCTGTAGCTATCGCGAAGCATATGCTATAACTCTTCCCTTCTGTGTCAATAGTCCACCCAAACCAACACCAGAAGCATCACAATAAATAACAAAAGCTACACCTTCCTCGGGCAATGCTAGAATAGGCACTGAAGGCAATAACTCCTTGAGCTTCTGGAAGCTCGCCTCACATTCATCGGTCCATAGAAATGTAATGTCCTTCTTAGTTAATCTGGTCAAAGGAGCTGCGATAGAAGAGAATCCCTGAACAAATCGACAATAATAACCTGCCAACCCAATAAAACTCTGAATCTCAGTCATTGAAGTAGGTCTCACCTAATCACGAACTGCTGCCACCTTAGCCGGATCAACCATAATACAATCCTTAGTCACCATATAACCCAAGAATGTCACAAACTCGAGCCAAAACTTTCATTTGGAGAACTTAGCATACAATTTCTCTTCACGCAATCTATAGAGCACCATCTTTAGATGACGAACATAGCCCGCCTCACTCTTGCAATATACCAAGATTTCATTAATGAATATAATCACAAAAGAATCCAGGTAAGGTCTGAACACTCGATTCATCAACTCCATAAAAGCGGCGGGGGTGTTAGTCAAACCGAATGACATAACTACAAACTCATAGTGTTCATATCGAGTTCTAAGAGCAGTCTTTGAGATGTTTGACTCCTGAACCCTCAACTGGTGATACCTCGACCTCAAATCCATTTTGGAGAACACTGAAGCACCCTGGAGATGATCAAATAAATCACCAATACGAGGCAAGGGATACTTCTTCTTGATGTAAACTTTGTTTAACTGACGATAGTCAATTTACATTCTCATAGTACCATCCTTCTTCTTCATGAACAACACTGGTGCACCCCAAGGAGACACACTAGGCCGAATAAACCCCTTCTTCAAAAAATCCTCTAATTGCTCCTTGAATTACTTTAACTCTACTGGAGTCATTTGATAAGAAGAAATGGATATGGGCTTAGTGCCCAGCTCCAAATAAATGGAAAAATCAATAGCATGATCTGGAGGAACACTCAGTAAGTCTGTATGAAACACATCCATGAACTCTCTCATTACCCGTGTGGTCTCTAAAGAAGATGGCTCCTTAGAAATATCACGTACATGGTCCAAATAAGATAAATACCCATGCTCCAGCATACGTCAAGCATGAACATAAGAAATAACCCCCTTGGGATAAGAACTAGAAGCACATGTCCATACTAACTGAGGTAAACCCAGATATGCTAAGTTCACAGTTTTCTAATAACAATCAAGGATCGCATGATTAGGGGATAACCAATCCATACCCAAAATAAAACCAAAGTCAAGCATGTCTAGAAGGATCAAATCGGCCTGGGTCTCTCTACTCGAGAATACCACAATACACCCTCGATATACCTGATTGACCACTAAGGATACACCCACGGGTGTAGAAATAGCAATAGATACATCAAGAGGCTCACACACACCATCAATGTCATTAGCAAAATAAGCAGAAACATATGAATAGGTGGACCCAGGGTCAAATAATATTGAAGCTGAATGATGGTAAATTGGGATAATACCTATAATCATAGGATTCGATGTCTCTGCCTCTGCATGGCCTAGAACGGCATAACATACCTAACGCTCACCACTAGCCTGTGTCCCACTACGAGCACCACCTCGAGTTCCACCTCTAGCACCTCTAGTGCTACCCCTCGCACTCTGTGAAGCACCTCTAGCTGCTAAGGCTGGTGTAGACCGGGTTGTCTATGCCCCCGATGGAAAAGAAGCAGGAGCACACTTGGAATAATCCTTGGCTTGGTGGCCAATCTCATCACACACATAACAACCTCTGGACCCAGAACTCTGCGAAAAGTAACTTGAAGAACCCCTGCGCACCCTTGAATAGGAGGAACCATCATAACTGGTCTGGCTAGATCTGACCCTGCCTATATTCTCTGCACTCGGAATGGTAGCATGAACTGGTCTCCCTTGATAACCTTGAGTGCACTGCCTCTTAGAATATCTATCTCTTGATGCAAGCTGCCAAACTAACCATAAGGGTGGGACCTCTTACCACCCCCATGTCGTGCCTGTCTGATGCCCTCTATCATCCTAGAATGGTCAACAATGCTCTGAAAGGAACCACCAGTTAACACAAGAGAGGTTGTGGCCTCATGAAGATAACGTGCGAACCCCTTCACAAATCGGCGAATTCGCTCAAACTCTATGGGAATACGAGACATGGCATAGCAAGATAACTCATGGAATCGTGCCTCACACTCAGTCACAGTCATGGAACCCTTCTCCAATCTATCAAACTCATCACGACATCTATCATGAAGGCTATAAGGTACAAACCTCTCAAGAAAGATCTTAGTAAACTGCCCCCAATCCATCGCTAGAGCATCAACTGGCCTCTGGGCTATAACCGACCTCCACTACTCTCTGACCATACTTGTGAACTGATAGAATGTGTAATCTATCCGTGGGCCTCTGGAACTCCCAAATTAAACAATCGATCTGACACTCTGTCAGAAAGTCATATGCCCCATCCCTAACTGTACCATCAAATTTGGGAGAAGCCAATCTCACAAATCTCTCAAAGCTCCTCTGCTTAGATAAGGACGTAGCTACACTGGCAGAAACAGACGGGGCTGAAAACCTCGGAGGTGCAATAAAAGGCATAGAAAATGGACTCGGGGTCTGAAATCCCATATTAGGTCCCTAAGCTAGCTGTGAAGGACCAACAGGTATAACAGGAACTAAGGTACCTAGAATGTCATTTGTAACAGGGGTACTATCCAACCTTGCCAACAACTAAATCAATAACTCCTATAATACTAGTGTACTCTCTAAGGCTGTAGGAGGCTAAATTGGATCCTCAGCCTCCTCCTCGTGCTCATAAACTGGGTCAGCAATAGGCTCAGGTTAAACCCCTCTAGCCTGACCTCGAGCTAGTGCTGCTCGTCTAGCCCGGCCTCAACCTCTAGCTCTGCTACGACCTCTGCCTCGCCCTCTAGCGGGGTCTTGGATAGCAGGGACTAACTCATCCTCGATATTTCTAGCTCTAGTTCTCGTCATCTATGCAGAAAAAATAGATTAGAAGTGTACAACGCTTGAATATGAAAACATTACATGAAAGGAATCAATTAAAAGAGGTTCTCTCCAAACAAGAATCCTGTAGCCTCTCGAAGATAGATACGGACGTCTACGTACCGATCCGCGAGACTCTACTAGACACCTTGCTCTTTAACTCGTGAGGCTAGTGAACCTAGAATTCTGATACCAAACTTTCATAACCCAAAATGTGGTCATGACTAAAAGGTCACTTAATTCCAACCCCAATAATAAAAGTACACTAGAAGGAGAGAAACCCAATAAATAAATAGTCACCACGTAAACCATATTCCAGAACCTGGTATCACGAGTGTAAAGAGCATCTACTATATAAACAGATGAAGTAGGTTCATCTTTGTCTTTGAATAAAACTAAAGACTAAATAACTAAGATAGAATTTAATGGAAACTCGAAACAATGAGTCTCACCACTAAATCTGGTATGAGCCAAGTGCATGACCAAATCAACTACCACGACGATAATCCTGACGAGAATCTGCGAGGGAAAAGAAGTAGGGGTGAGTACACATAATATGTACCAAGTAGGTTTAACCGACTATGAATCAAAAATTGAATAAACTATGAAATAACCTAGGGACGCTTTCGCCTGCAACAGAAAAATCAGTCCGACTTCGGTGTCACCAATTTTTAAAGAACGACACAACTAAAGTAATTTATAGTCTCAAATAAGCCAAAGCAAACAACTACAAGTAGTATGATGAGATGATATGAAATGCAATGCAATGCAAGGTGGTATCAAGACCGTCGTATAGCCTGTCGTATGTACCCCCGTCGAGCTAAGGCTCCAGAGACTAAGGGGACCCATGGGGACCTCGCAGGCCATATATCTCAATCACAATATATCAACTACCTTGCCACCCAAGTGCTCGTTGTCAAGTACTCATGATAATAATCGCAATGTATCAACTATCTTGCCATCTAAGTGCTCGTGGTCAAGGAATCATGATACAATCACCTTCCTAAAATGTCATGACATGTAGTCTGAGGATGCATACAATCAAGACACAATTATGGACAAAATATACTCTTAGTAAGCATAATAAATATCAAAGTTCTCAAATTTTAGCAATTATAATATTCACCCTATTCTCAATTTAGGATTCACATGCTCTTGAAGAAACACAGAGACAGCTAAAGCCCTCACACTAGCATCAAAATAAGGATTATCAACCCAACACATGATACGATCCCATCTCATAGATTATAAAATAAGAATATTCAATACTCAATCCCAATTTCAGAAAAGAATAGCCAAACCTACCTCAATGCCAAAACTGCACCCGAACACTTTTACCGAATAGATGAACCTTGAATTCAACTCTCGAAATAACAATTTTCTATCAAGAACAAAGCATGCGTATCAAAAGGAGTCCAATGACACCCATGTTACTATACGTCTAACCCAAACCCAAAACCACACCTAAATCTACAACCAACTAATCCAAATGTTAATACTATATGTACTAAATTAGCTGGCAGAACCAAGTTTTCTCCTATCCAATTCCTTAGCTATGGTCGTTATGTCATCTAACAATGGACACAATTCTAAAGCTAACAATATAAGGCATTAAGAATCAACCAAAATACTAAACTAAATTATTTCAAGAGAACATGGATGCTAACAGTGATGAAAGAAAATAATAATTAATTCACACTACACTTTCCCCCGATTCCTAGAAGATTCCATCCTCATTCAGTATTGGAAAATTGACATAGAACAGAGATCTATAAGTTTCCACTAACAACACCCATATCTTTTACATATAAACAAATGAGGGAGATATATGAATCATCTGAGGCGAGTGATTCGTTCGGGATCTTTAGGTGAGTTTTCACCCCTCTTTTCATTTATTTAGTTATGTATTGTTAAATCTCACAACCGTAATTTAATATATGGTTCAAGTAATATGGGCTCCTAAACAAATTAATATTTAGTCCATCACTAATCTTAATCATTTACACTTACCCGTAAATTAAATAGTCTTAGTTATTAAATAGTAGGAAACATCCATTTAAAATTACGAGAAGGATATTTCAAGAAAATAAGAGGACTAATTTTTTTAAAATAACCTAACAGATCATTACAAAGAGAGTCTCATCAATCAGCAGCTCAATTAAAAGCTCAAGGTTTTGAGCAATCATTAGGGAATAATCGAATAGACAAATCCTTAGAGTTCATTTATTGAAACTCATGGGACTCTCAAGTTCTATCAACACCTCATCATTCTCACATCCCAATCACAAACTCTATCAACATTCTCAATCAAGGCTCTAGACTTAATCGCTATCTTCTTTCATGCATACTCTTGACCATTAACATAAAGGGTTTATGCAATATCTCAAGAAAGTATTCCATTCAAGTAAACAAGTTTACGATGATCACCAACATGTAAAATACGTACATTTAACATAGTTTTCATGATTATAATTAAGAAATCATGCATATAGACTCAAGAACCTTCAGTCAACCATCTAATACCCACTTTCGGGCACATGAGAGAAAAATCTCATGTTTTTGTTTAGTCTTACATACCTGGAAAGTTTATATTACAATCAAACTTTGATGAATACTCGGTTTCTTGGAGAAAATCTTTAATCTTGGTAGTTCTTTCAAAGTGGAAGAACTTGAAAAGACATTGTTTGGATAACTTTTCTTTGATTCTTGAATTCTTGATTTAGAATCTTTAGAGTTTTTGATGAAGAACCCTAAGTCTTGAAGAAGAAGAATCAATAAATCCTTTCTTGGGATTCTTGAATTTATTTTCTTGAAACCCTACGTTATGATTTAAGATTCCATTAAAGATTCATGAATAGTAGAAGAAATTCGGATTGGGTAGATTGAAATTTGTGAAGAATATCTTACCTTGACAATGAATCTTAAAAGCTAATCCCAACTTGACGACTTACTTGATGATTCTTAAGCGTTTATGTTTAGGAGTGAAGGAGAAGGTTTCTCATTATGAAAACTGATGTTTTTTGTGTTTTGGGACCTTAAATAGACCCCTAAAGGTTTTAGGATAAAAGTATCCTCAAAAGTAAAATTAAAAAACATCATTTATCTCATCTAGAAAGGGTTCGTGATGGGTTCGTGTCGCAGAGCATTCGCATACCCTCACTATTTCGGGTCCGCAATAGGTCCGCGTCGCGGCCCTTTCGCATACCCTTACTGTTTCTGGTCAATTTTGTGAAAACTATTTTTCGATCCAGTTGCTCTAAAAATGGGTTGAGACCATGTTCTGACTCAATTTTTCGCGCTAATCACAAATCCGATCTTGGATTTCCCATTTGAACTTTGGAAGATGCGTTGCACGCACATCTCGTTCTAGGGGTATTTTGATAATTTTACCGAATGTTACAATAATAATTATATTAATAATAATAATAATAATAACAATAACAACAATAACAATAGTAACAATAGTAATAACAATAACAACAATAATAACAACAATGATAACCATAATAACAACAACAATAACAACAATAATAACAATAATAATAATAACAACAACAATAACAATAATAATAATAACATTATTAATAATAATAACAATAATAATAAGAATAATAACAATAGCAACAACAACAATAAGAACAATAAGAATAATAACAATAGCAATAACAACAATAATAATAATAATAACAATAACAATAACAATAATAACGCTTAAGAGGGTCGAGTGTATATATGTTTTGTGTTAAATTGATGAGATCAAAGCCCTAAACAAAGTAAATGAATTGAGGTTCTTGTATGACTTAATAATTTAGTAGGTGAGTCACCTACTTGCTTAGTTTAAATTTGCTAGCTAAACGGAGACGAGGCCCTACGTCGAATTTGTCCCAAGTTCGATTATGAATAAAGTTCATGTTAAGGGGGTATAATTAGCCCATGTTTTGACATCATAAATGAACTGAATTTTTAGTCTAGGAAGCATAGAAAACGGGACCAAGCCCATCCTAATTTATTTGAAAATTTGTCCCAAAGTAATCAAAGGGAAAGCAGAAGAATGGGCAGCAAAAGGCCCAATAAGTTGGAGACCCATTTAGGCCGAAGTCTAAGGGATACGATGCTGCATCACAAGTGTATTGATAGATGTCATTATCTGGTTAAAAGTGCAAGAGAAAGTTGGCGAAAACAATCTTTCAAAAAGACTCAAAGCAGCCTCTAAAGTCATTCCACTTGAAATAATGTTTCAGATTTCCTAAAGACTTTTGTCTTCTCTCTATTTCACTTTACCAAACTGCAAATACAATCTTCTAAGGCCCTTGAAGGGAAAGCTGAATACTTAAGGAAAAGGTAAGCAATTATAGTTGTGTATTTAGTACGGTTTCTTCATGAAAAATAAGAAGTATATGCTATTGTGTTATGCTGGAAATTCTGGACAGCATGTGTCCTAAGTGTTGTTGTGAATGTTTCTTGTTGTTCAAGAGGATTTTCTCTTAATTGGTTGGCTGAATTATGAAGTAAGAGTTATATTTGTAACAAGGTATAGCTTTTTAGTGATATAACGAAGCTGCTGCACCACTTTTACAGTCCACAAAAGTAAGTTCTTATAGGATATCGTAATTGTATTCTTGATATGAAATTGGGGGTTGTTGGATGGAAAGTTATTGCCTCACATCCTTTATAACTACTTTGGTACTTTTATAAGACTATTTTAAGGCCGTTTTTATGTATGGATGTGTATAGGACAGTTTGGTTAGAGTTGGAACAGATTTGGAATTGTCGACATCAAAATGGGACAAGGGACACAACGTTATGCTGTCTATTTTTAGGTTGTGTAAAATTGTAATATGTTGTTCCAGGACCTTCCCCTTCTTTGGGACTATTTTTGGACTATCTTCATGTTGGGTTTATGTTGTAAAAATGTTGGAAACAATTTAGGTAAAGTTAAAAAAGATTTGGAATTGTTGGCGTCAAAGTGTGGAGAAAGGATGTAACGTTGTGTCGCTTGTTTGTATGTTGTGAAGAATTGTTATGTGTTGTGTCTTGTGGGCTGTTTTAACACTGTAAAGAGTCTAAAATAAGATGTATATGGTATGTACATAAGAATGGTTGTTAAAAAATACGATTATAAGTGAAAAGGTTGAAGAAATGCCTTTGTGTCGCTAATTAAAAGTTTGCTGCCCGGATGTTAGTTTTTATGGTATTGGGCTGCCAAGAAGTGTTTCGTCATTGCTAATAATAGTCTTGTTGCCTAATGTACTGTAGATAAATATTTGAGGGAAAACACAGTCTCTCCAAGGTAGTAACGGGTTCATACAATGAGGTATGTAAGGCTACTTGATTTCATATCGTTTGGCATGAAACATAAATCTCTCCTTGGTACATAAAGGCATTTACCAAACTACGACACAACTATTACCCATGTCTCCACCCTTTCATATGTTCACATGCTACCATATATAATCACCTTCAAATATGCATACATAAATGAATACAAGGTTACATGGGTTCTTGTTGCTAAATAAAGCTCACGAGTTGTTTCATCCTGTACGCATTTCATTATTTGTGTAACGTATTCTTTTCATTGTCATATTATCTTTAATGATTATTTACATGTTACATGTTACATCTACTATCCCATAGCTCTAATATTATGAGCACCAAAAGAATAACCTCAAAGGTAATTGAAAGATAAAGTATATGGTTTATTGATGGGTAGTAGCCCGAGGGATGGAAGCATCACCTAGCCAGGGACGATCCTATCATGGGTGGTAACCTGAGGGGTTAAGGAAGAACCTAGCCAGGGACGATCCCAATATAGATTTACCACTAATCAGTTGGTCATTTGTATTACAGTTGTGCACAAATTATTCAGTAAAGGTAAAGTAATATAAAGAACATAAAGTACATGATTCCAAAGTATAATCAAAGGTGGTCTCTTATCCTACACCAGTTCATAGTTTCACTTGAGCTATTACTTCATATATAGTATTTCCTGCCTTACATATTTAGTACATTATATCATACTGATGTCCCTTACAGGGGACCTGCATTTCATGTTGCAGGTACAGGTTCTAGTAGATCTCCCCAGTAGAGTACAGGACAACCAGCTGCTGTTACAAGCTCCAGGTTGTTTCGGAGCTTTGTGTGTGTCTAGAGCTTATATGTTTGTATTGTACAGTTAGTCGAGGCAGGGCCTATCCTGACCCTTGTCAGATGCTTTCTCTTATCTAGAGTCTTTGTAGACTATGTAAATTAAAGTATGGTCATGTCTCGTAGCTTAGACACCGTGGCCCCAACAGCGTAGTCTTATGCATTTTCTTTTGGCTTGTTATTACTGTTTTCTTTCTTAAAGGTACAACGAAGGTAGAAACCCCTTATAATATGTCTAAAAAGTGCATAAATATATTTTGGTCCTCCCGAGCCTTATCGGCAATGGGTGCCGGTCTGCGCTAATGGGAAATGAAGCGTGATAGAAGTTGGTATCAAAGCGGGTCATCCTAGGGAGTCTACAAAGCCGTGTCTATGTAGAGTCTTATTTATCGATGTGTTGTGCACCACATTTATAAGCAGGAGGCTACGTGGCATTTAGGAGTTGTTACTTTCTTTTAATTCTTTAGATCGTGCCATAGAGCTAAGTGTAATAGGTGGATTGTGTCTAACTCCTGAATTATTTTGTACAACAAGCAAGTATGCCAAAAACCAGGAAGAACAAAGGTAAAGGGAAGGCAGTAGAAGTGGTGGCTGGTACACCCAGTCATGTGAGACAACGAAATGAGGCTGAAAATGAGTCTCTGTCACAGACATCTCTAACCCCTCCAGGTCCTGATGAACCCGGAAGTAGTGAAATTCACCCAGAACCACCTCTAGATGCTATTGTGCAGGATCTGCGAAATGTAGTCCAACTATTGACTCAAATAGTTGCCGGCCAAAGCCAAAGATAGGAAGGTCCAATTATAGGTGCAGGTGGTGCAAATAGGGTAGCTGGCACGAGAATACGTGACTTCCTTAATTAGACCCTCTAGCCTTCACTGGGTCTGATCCTAATGAAGATCCCCAAGAATTTATTGATCAGATTCAGCGCACTTTAGATGTTATGCATGTCAGTGGTACAAAAGCTATCGAGTTAGCGACATATAGGTTGAAGGGTGTGGCTATATTGTGGTATGAAACTTGGAAGCAATCCAAAGATATAGATGCTCCCCCAACCACTTAGAAGGAGTTCACAGAGGCCTTTCTTGACCATTACTTGCCATTAGACATCCGAGAGGCCCGTGCAGATCAGTTCTTGAACCTCTACCAGGGTAATATGAGCGTGAGGGAGTATAGCCTCCAATTTTATTACCTATCCAGGTATGCTCCTAATGTAGTTGCAACTATGGCAGATAGAGTTCATCGATACGTGGATAGATTGGATAAATATCTGGTCAGAGAATGTACCATTGCTTCATTGAATAAAGACATGGACATAGCGAGAATGCAAGCTTTTGCACAGAAATTGGAGGATCAGAGACAAAAGAGGACACAAGAGTTAGAAAGGGGGGCAGTCTAAGAGGGCTAGATTTTCAAGGCAATTTACACCATCTCAAGGTGAGCTTAGGCCTCGGTTACCTAATAGACCACCTAGGCCATCGTCCTCCTATTCTGCAGCCAGTGCTCCACCACAACTTCAGGGATCTAGGAGAAATCAGTTTAGTTCACGAAGTGAAGGGCAAGGTGTTCGAGCAATGGGATATTCAGCTGGACAGCCAATGACTCCTAGGCAACCTTGTAACCAGTGTGGAAGAAGTCATCTGGGTATAAGTTGTGTTGGGACAGATGTTTGTTATTAGTGTGGTGCGCCAGGGCACATGATAAAGGATTGCCTGAGGAGGCGTATGGGTGATATAGCACAATCTACTGAGTCAGCTGTTGCATCATCATCATCAATTCCTTCATTAGGTAGGGTTCAACAAGCACCTATGGGTCGTGGTAGAGGTGTTAAAGGAGCAAGTAGCTCTAGCAGAGTCTAGAATCGCACCTATGCTCTAGGGGGTTGGCAAAATTTAGAAGCTTCACCAGATGTGGTCACAGGTACATTGTCCATAATATATATGCATTAATTCACCCTAGGTTTACACTATTGTAAGTTACCTCATTAATTGCTGGGAAGCTTAAGAGAACACCCAAATTATTAAATAGACCATTTGAAGTGTCTACACCAATTGGTGAATCTATTATGGCTAGAAGGGTTTATTATGACTGTGTACTAACTGTTTGGGACTGTGAAACATTGGCAGACCTTATTAAGTTAGAAATGGTGGAATTTGATGTCATAATGGGTATGGATTGGTTATCTTCTTGCTATGCCACCGTGGATTGCCAAACTAAGAGAGTGTACTTCCACTTACCAAATGAGGCAGTCCTTGAATGGGAAGGCAATGTTGGGGCACCAAAGGGGAAGTTTATCTCTTACTTTAAGGCCAGAAAGATGATATCTAAGGGGTATATATGTCATATAGTTAGAGTAAGGGATATGAAGGCAGAATTGCCAACTCTT
Source organism: Solanum medicagineum (assembly GCA_026153255.1). Lineage (NCBI taxonomy): Eukaryota > Viridiplantae > Streptophyta > Magnoliopsida > Solanales > Solanaceae > Solanum > Solanum medicagineum. Next base: position 389 of record JAPFFP010061538.1, on the reverse strand, counting down.
CAATTAGTTCCAGTAGTGAATGAATTTGTTGATGTATTCCCTGAAGAACTTCCAGGCTTACCTCCTGAGTAAGAAATAGATTTTGGTATTGACATATTCCTAGGTACTCAACCTATTTTTATCCCTCCATATAGAATGGCCCCGACAGAATTGCGTGAATTAAAAGAGCAACTAAAAGACCTACTGGAGAAGGGTTTTATAAGACCTAGTGTGTCCCACTGGGGTGCACCAGTGTTATTTGTATGCAAACAGGATGGCACCTTGAGAATGTGTATCGACTGTTGACAATTGAATAGGGTGACTGTCAAGACCCAACCCCGGGGCCATGACTGGTGTCGATTGGACACCTAGACCTACGTTCAACCACAAGTTCAATCTTTATATATATA
>JAPFFP010061530.1:0-26775 GCA_026153255.1 Solanum medicagineum | reverse complement strand
GAAGATCTTTTTTGGAAAACTCAAGTCTAAATGGTTGGGACATTTAAAAGTCAAACATGTTTTCTACCATAGGGCTGTTGAGTTGGAAAAGAAGAATGGCACGAAGTTCAAAGTAAATGGCCAAAGGATCAAACCATACTTTGGCAATGCTTAGGAGGCATTGACAGTAGAAGCATTGGAACTTGGTGAAGTTTTAGTAACCAAGTTGTCTAAGTTGTGTTGCGACCCTAAATGATGCGCTATTTGGGATGCAACCCAAGAAAGTAGTTGCAATTCTCATTATTTTTGGTGCATAAATAGAGATTGGCCCTTCGGAGCCCAAGTATGTCCCTTTTGACCACAATATGATATTTTAGCTTATTTTGTTGCAATAAGGACAATGCAAATGATTTTCAACAGTGTGTGGGTAGTTATAGGCCTCGGCGAAGTCTGAGTAACCAAGACCTATATCAACACTAATTTTTAAGTCCGCGAGGTTTTCTCGCTTGTGTTCTTTCTCTGAGGACATTTATTTATTGCTAAACAAGCATGTTTAGGATGTCTAAGTAGTACAAGTAGCATATTGTACTGAAAGTGGCATATGTTAGTTTTTCTGAAAAATGATACCCTATGTTATTTAGGATTGGTTGTTAGGTAGTTGTGATAACAACCATGTGAAGTCAGTGACTGACATTGGTTGTTCTAATAAGGTAGGACTTAATTGTGATAACAACCATGATCTGAGAGTCTAGATTGATAGTGTATTCAATGCCAAGTGTGTCTGAGCTTTATTCAATGATTTCTATACTATGTTCTAATTTAGAGCTTGCCGCATTGTCACTTTGACTGAGACTATAAGTTAGTTGGTTAAGGAAGGATCATAAGTCATTCATATTAGTCCACTTAGCCTATAAATAATCAACCAAATGCTTTATATATCCCTTGATCCTAATGTTTGAAGCCTTATATATACCCGTTTCTTTGTAGACACTTGAGAAACCAAGTTCTTTTATCAATGTAAATCCTAAAATTGGTCCTACTCGCTCCTTGGGTCGTGTACTTAAACTCAGGATAAAAGCCTAAGTTGAGGGTGGGTACCAAAAGTGACCCTAATTCATAGGTTAGATATTGTGCACCTCAACCCAGTCCAAAAAGCCTATGTTGAGGGAGGCTATTGTAAGGAAATCACACCAAATGGGAAAGGAAGCATATGAAATAAAAAGGGGAAAATCTAAAGTGGGTGCTAGAACAACAAATATTGTCCAAATGAGCTAAAAAGTATAAGAATTGAGAAAAATAAAAGTCAATAAGCTAAAAATTTTAAGTAAGTCACCCAAAAAGGTTTGAAATAGGAAAAAAGGGATCTATGAGTTGAAAAATGTCAGTGTTGGTAGGGAAAAAGTGCAAAATACCTTAGCGTCAAGGAGGGGTACAATCACTTTGGCCAAAGATATCACACCAACCTACGCTGCAAGCCAAGAAAGTCCTATAGTGATCCGAAGTCAACTAGTCGACTATCTTGGTCAGGAGAATAAGGGCAATCTATGGTATTGAACACAATGTTTGAATATCTGTTGTGAGTGTGAGTATTTTTGTTGGTCCTGAGTATTGAGTTTGAATATAACATTTAATGTGAAATATGGGACTTCTTTTTGTGAGGTCACTTGAATTACATTGTTGACTTTAGGCTATTTTGGTGATTATTACTTTTATATGATTGCCTTACTTGTTAAAATGCACTATCATGTATGATCCCCTTAAGTGTTTTTGATAACTATCTTATATATGTATTGGTGAGTTTGGCTGAGCATCTGTGATCCATTAAGATATGATGTATGCCATGAGGTTGAGGTCTGTGTGTTGTTGTATTACTTATGTAGATTGAATCTTTACTTGAGGAAAAGCAATAATTTTAAGTTGAGGGTTTTGATGTGCCACCAAAATATGACACTTTTGATGCTTTAAACATAGAATTTTGTATGTTCTCAAAGCGATGTTAGTAACTGTGATGTGTTTTTGTGTTGATTTTTCTTGATTTCAAGAATCAGGATAATCTTGGTCCAAGTTATGCAGATTGCAGATTTTGATGATGTACAAGGCTTTATTCAGGCTATGGTACATTCCACGGGTCATAGGTTGGGTTCATGGGTGAGATCCAGTGAAAGGTTGATTTTCAGATGTTGGAGATACATATTGTCAGTCGAGTCGTACTTATTCATATGATGAAGATCAGAAAGTATGTTGAAGTGCTGAAATGATACCAAACAAAGACTTCTAAGTCATAAGTCAGGTGATACACCGTATACATATTCATGCGTTGAGGATCAGAATTTTGAAGATTTGCTAAAGAGTGAACAAATGAAACCCCTGTCCATATGTGGAAGACAAATTTTGTGTAGTGGAGTCTACAAAAGCCAGTCATAGCCCACGATTTCATCAATATCCCGTAACTATGTTTATATAATTTCCCAATTCCGCTTTTCCTATTTCATTTAGGATTTAGTTTTCACTTATTATAGATAGTTTTTTGTAGGTTATTTAGAACGAGAGAGAAATTAGAACGTCATGAACTAATTAATTGTGATTATTATTTTTTTCCTGAAGATTACTTTTGATTTTACATTTGTGCTATAACATCGTGATTACTTGTGAAGATTTTGAATTTTGCGTTCTTCAATTTATCATTATAAGTGCTAAATTATGTTATTACGTAACGTGATTTATTCATCTAACTACATGAGTAGCTAACTTTACAACTAGAGTTGTGGGAAGCATAAAGAACTAACAAAGTAAAAACTAGATAACTCGTAGTCCTTGGAAAATGTACATGTGTGTGTTGATTATCACATCAATATGAATGCTTTTTAACAATGGCCAATGTTAGCACTCACCTAATTCTCACTTATTAGATCAAGCGGTAATGAATGGGATAAGGGATAATTAACATGATTTGATATGATTACTTTCGTCTAATCAACTTGAATGGATCAAGCGATGATTGTACTAGGAAAAGGTAAGGGTTAGTAATGCAACACCATGGGGATGGATCAAATCACATGGTGAAATCTGCTTAATGAATGTATCAAAGGATTAGGTAAACATAACTTACTAGTTATGCATACTACACACTAGAAAAGGTTACGATTATCTGGCTATATCAAGTTAGGAATTCATGTGAAACACAATACTCTAGTTACTTCTCTAACTAATCTCACAATAGTTGCACTTGACAATTTGATTTTAGTTTAGGTTTGTTTATTGCATTTTACCAAACCCCTATCAATAAGTAGATTAATTTATGCTAATTTCTTATAATTATTCCAAGTCTAGACCTTAATCATCATGGGATCTACCCTAACCATTATTAGGGTCTATATTTTAAGAACGACCGCTTACACCTTGATTTGTAGGTGTAGTTTTGTTGTGATCAGAGTGCAAAGGACCAAGACAAGTTGTTTTACATGAAACATCCTTGCTCAAGTGAAGAGAAAACCATGACCTGTACTGACAAGATTTCAACTTGACTCCACCAACATTCAAGGGAAGCTTTGGATTACAACCTCTCGCAACAAAGGAACATAGCTCTAGATCCTTTCCTCCTCACTATGATAAATCTACCGCAAGATCTATCCGACAAAGTAGCAACTCCACTACCCACTAAATTGACTAACTCTAGCCAACTTAGACTTCAACATTCACCATAGCTAACTCTAGCAATGAATTGCAAAAGGCGGGCTTAAATATCAGGTCCCTTTACAGATTAGGATCAGCTCACAAAATGGACGCACCCTTTTAGCAAACTAAAGTACACAAAGTGAAATACAACTCCGAGCTAAGTGTACTACTCGAGAGCCACATATGTAAAAACTCTCAACATCTATCTACAAGAAATGTTGGGTATATGTATACCCAACATTAGTACCATTTGGAGAAATTTCATTGGCTAGACAATTTCTACAGAGCAAGCTGATGCACAACAACAAATAAAGAACTTGCAAATGCACAGTGTACTATATGTCGAGCATCGCTTTTAAGGTCTCAACACATATAGGACCTCATCTCTTCCCAGTTCTCACTATTTTTTAAATCATCAAAAGCTCAAAACATCATTATACATCTAGACAATTGAAGGTCCATGAATAAAATTACCCAACTTATGATCTTGAATTTGCAGTTGTGGTGTTTTCTTTAAAGATATGGTGACATTATCTTTACAGAGTCTATGGTGATGTGTTCACCGGTGACAATAATTTTCAACATATGCTTACCCAAAGAGATTGAAATTTGAGGAAAAGGAGATGGTTGGAGCTTCAAAAAGATCATGACATGAGTTTGTAATACTATCTAAGCAAGGCAAATGTTGTAGCTAATGCCCTTGTTAGACAATCTACGAGTAGTGTGGTTCATGTTGATAAAGCAAAGAAAGATTTGGTGAAGGATGTTTACCACTTGGGTAGATTAGCTATCAGGTTGGGAGATTCTAATGCTGGTGGTATTCATGTTAATAATGGGGATGAATCTTCTGTAGTTGTTGATGTCAAAGCAAAAGAATACTTAGACCCATCATTGGTTGACTTAACTAGTTTGGTTCCAAAGAGAAGATAGAGGTTTTCTTCGAAGAGATAGATGGTGTGCTTTGATGTTAAGATCGGTTGTGTGTTACTCACATTAATGGTCTTAGAGAGGTAATTTTGAGAGAAGCCTATAACTCTCCCATTTCTATACACACGGGATCCACCAAGATGTATGGGACTTGAAAAAGGTATATTAGTTGAATGGCATGAAGAAAGACATAGCTAAATTTGTATCTAGATGTCCTAATTGCCAACAAGTGATGATGGAACATCAAAGGCTGGATAGTTTGGCCCAAGATATTGCAAAATGTACTTGGAATTGGGAAGATGTTAATATGGATTTTATGATAGTTTGCCTGGTACCCAGAAGTAATATGACTTTATTTGTGTTATTGTTGATAGGATCACCAAGTATGCTCATTTCTTACCAGTCAAGACTACATTCAATGCCAAGAATTATACCAAGATATACATTTCGAAATTGGTTAGAATGCATAGTGTGCCCTTTTCTATTGTATCAGATCATTGTATCCAATTCACTTCTGATTTTAATAGGTGCTTTTTGAAGGGGCTTTGTACAAGGATGAAGTTGACCACCTATTTCCATCCTCAAACCAATAGACAAGCTGAGAGGACAATTCAAACCTAGGAATGCATATTAAGGGCTTTTCTATTTGATTTCAAAGGCAATAGAGATGATCAACTACTACTCATTGAGTTCACCTAAAACAACAATCATCATGCTAGCATCAGGATGACACTATTTGAAGCCTTATATGGGAGGAGATGTAGATCTCCAATAGGGTAGTTTGAGATAGATGAGATGGCTTTGATTGGCCATGATTTGGTATTATAAGATATTGAGAAGGTTGTGATGATTTTAGAAAGGTTGAATAGGGCCTAAACTAGTCAAAAATCCTATTCAGATGTTAGGAGAAGAAACCTTGAATTCCATGTCAATGATTGGGTATATATGAAGGTTTCACCAATGAAAGAGGTGATGCAAGCTTGTAAAAAAGGCATGTTTAGTCCCAGTATGTAGGCCCATGTGAAATTCTTGAATAGATAGGAAATGCGCATTATAGATTGGATTTGCCTTTCGAAGAGTTCAATTTATCTGGTGTTCCATGTGTCATGTTGAGGAAGTTAGTTGGTGACCCAAGTAAAATTGTTCCTTTTGAAAGTGTTGATATTGAGGAGAACTTGACTTATGTAGAGATGCAGTAGAGATCTGGGTTGGGCAAGTGAAAAGACTTCTTAACAAGGAAATTGCATCAGTCGAAGTCCTTTAGAGGAAGCAACATGTCGAGAGTCCTACGTGGGGAGCGAAATCAGATATGATGAAGCAATATCCTTATATAGTCCATTCTACTTAAGCTTAAGATACTAGTCTTTTCATGCTTAAATGGTCAAAATTCCTTAATTTTAATTTTTCCATGTCATGATGATGTTGCTCAACCCGGCTACTCAAAGGAAGTATAGGTGGTCGTCATCATTATAATAACCCAACTAAGAGGTTGTAGTCAAATCCCATAGGGAATCATAGTTCAAGATATGAGTGGTTTATTGGACTAAGTAATTATAGAAACTGGGGATTGCAAAAATTGAAAGTAAGAAACAAACTATATGATACCTTATTAAGAATTTAATTAGCAATTAAGGGAAGATATTGGCTATGTACAAATATGGGAATTGATCTACCAGCTGGTCTAAATATTTGACTAAACTAGTTGATAATGGGTGAATAGGTTAGGTTTCTTGTAATCCATGTTCAACTATGACACACGAATGTTTCATATGATTCAAAGATGCCATCATACATGGACAATCGAGGACATGCTTGGCCTAAGAGGTCTCAGCGAAACCCATAATAGTTGGTCATTGAATCTATTCCACACTCTAATCGTTCCGGCTTAAGCAGTAACTAGAGATTTAAAATAAACCACAAGTTTGCAACCTTGATAGAATATATTAAACATAGGAGTGGACGTAAATTCACTCAAATCAATTGAAAATAAGTCAAAATATCAAAGACCCAATAGATAAATAAAGAATCCATATCAATAGCATACCCCCAACATAGAGGTTTTAGCCACACATGCTAGAAGTTAAAACATTTATCCCAAATATAGTAGCTGCGGTTATGGGTAAAAAGATTAAGTAGAACATAGTACACTATCACCAGCTAATCTACTCCAATTAGGTACCCTAAAACTTGAAAACCCTATCAACCCTAGTACTCTGAAGAAGGATATTTCTATGTACTACAAGAAAACTTAGAAGAAAGATATTTTTGAATATGATAAGTACAATGTCCTTTCTTATTTATTTATATAGTCCTTGCAAATGTGTGAGTATTTGTGCTACAAATTGCCATTCAACAATCAAGGTCGACCAGAGTCGAGCACTTCGGGTATCCACTAAATATGCACTTGACCACTTTCCTCTGTATATTCACAAGGCATTCTTTCTCTCAACATTATGTTATGGTTATTCACTCCATTGATACAATTCTGTGATTAACCAACGTTCCTATCACATCGCTGAAACGCCCCAAAATGTACACCGAAATGCCCTATAATCATAATTTCTATGTATCTCAAAATTTTTGTATTATTTTGAAAATCTGACTTCATATTCTCGATTAGGAGGCAAAATTGAGTTGGAAATGGTTATAACCCAGATTTCAGAAGACTCGTAGAGAAAATAATTTTCGCTAATTTTTTATATCCAATGGTTGTCGGCGCCCGGGGCGCGATGCGGCTGGGGTGCGCCGCGACTGGGGTGCGCCACTGTGTAATCCCAAGTCCACGTTTGGTCTGCGATGCGCCAGGGGCATGGACCAGTGTATAATTTTCCTTAGAATTTTTGTTTCAGCCAAGCGCAGCGAGGTCATAGCCCCATGCCTATTTAAACGTGAAATCACCTATGCTTAGCAAATTTTCAACTCTATAACTCACCAATACCCCTCAGTAAAACCACTTTAAGACACTATAAATTCTCTCATTCAAATTTAAGGTTCTCAAGATCAATTTTGGAACTCAAGGACTCATTGCAAGCTCTAAGTCTACTTCAAGACTACTTCAAAGAATTCAAGGTTTAAGGTATCTGTGATTCGTCCATTGGGTCCTTTCACCCATGGAGCCTAACCTTCCCTTTTCATGAAAATTGCATGTTCTCAAGTTGTATTACCTACGGATATCTCTTATCATGGATTGTGAATGTAAATTATGTTAGCGGCCTACTAACTCAATGGTGTGGCCCAAATTTTTGTTCACCCAATAGAAATTGGAGAGGAGAGATGTTGATGCTATTAATCGGAAGAGGTTTAAAGCCGCATTCCTTAACTGGTTCTTTTCTATTGTGCTAAGACAAGCTAAGATGATGGAGTTGATAAACCTTAAGCAAGGTTCCATGAGTGTGTGAGAGTATGCCCTTAAGTTCAACAAGGTTTCCAAGTATGCTCTGCATCTGGTAGCCGACCCTAGAGCTAGAATGAACAAATTTGTGTCGGATGTGTCCGACTTGGTTAATGAGGAGTGTCATACCGCCATCGCAGTGAGTGATATCAATGTGTCTCGATTCATGACTTATGTCGAGCAACTAGAGGGGGAAAGCTTAGGAAAAAGAAGAAGTGGTGAGTCTAAGAGGGCTCATTTTGAAGGTGGTTTTCAAGGTTACAAGGGTGTCTAATTTCCTCAAGGCCACAAGTTCCAAGGCGAATGGTCTTCCAATGCTCTTAGTAAGAGATTTGCTAATGATAATCCAAGATTCCAAGGAGGTAATGGTAGGATGACTCATCCCGAGTGCCAAAGATGTGGTTGAAACCATAGTGATCAGTGCTTAGGAAACACTAATGCTTGTTTTGGTTGTGGTGAAGTGGGTCACAAGGTTATTAATTGTCCTCATGCTCAAAAAAAGGATAGAGGTGGTCGTCTATAAGGCCAAGGTGCTAATGCGGGTCCAAGGGCAGAGAGCCAACAAAGGGGTGCTCAAAGGCAAAATAGATTCTATGCTTTTCAGGGGAGGCAAGGGGTGGAAGAGGTGCCTGGTGTCCTCAGGCGTATGATAAAGGTTTTTGATTTTGACATGTATGCATTGATAGATTAGAATTCTACTCTTTATTTTATTACTCCTTTTATTTCCAAAAAGCTTCATGTGAGTCCCGAATTGTTGTGTGAATCATATGATGTGACTACCCCCTGTTAATCAGTCCATTGTTGCTAAAAGAGTGTATACAAATTGTGCCATGTTTATATTGCATAAAGTCTTTCCTTGTCATGTTGTTGAATTAGATATGGTGGATTTTGATATCATTCTTGGGATGGATTCGTTGCATGTATATTTTGCTTCTATTGATTGTAAAACTCGTAGTGTTAAATTTGAATTCACTAATGAGCCCGTCCTTGAGTGAGAAATTCAAGATATGGTGCTCAAAGGCAGATTCATTTCTTGTCATAAAGCCCAAAAGTTGATTTCTAAGGGTTGCCTTTATCATCTTATGAGGGTTTGGGATGTTGAGTCCAAGGTCCTTCGAATTGAGTCGGTTCCGATGGTCAATGAGTATCTTCATTTCTTTCCTAATAAGCTTCATGATATTCCTCTTGTCATGACCCAAGCCTAGGGCCTAGACATGACCGGCGAATGGGGAACCTGAAGGAACCCCAAACAAGCCTCATAGCATATCACTACACATCCTTGGTCACGGAAGCAATGCAAAACAATGTAAGAAACATAAATAGGGGAATTGGGACTATGGGAGATACTCATATTTAAATAGCTTGAATATCATACGTAAGTTAAAGCTCAAGTATAATACATAACATGCCCAATAACACCTCTAACATAGGACTTAACGGGGGCCAAGATGAGCAATTGGGCTCACCTTCATAGTAAAAGTATACCAAAAAGAAGGATAGTCTTTAAGAACATAGATATTGCCCTCACACATGAGGACTCACCAACTAGCTCAAATGGATAACACTACCCATGTGTAGGAGGATAATGACCAAATGGACCTCCGGTTTCTACATGGTGATATCATGTAGGCATAGAGTATGGGTTAGTACATTTGAATGTACTAAGTATGTGGGATGCAATGCAAGAAGAGATAGACATCATAATCAAAATGCAACAATAATAACCAATCGATAGCATAATAACAATATGGCATGTATAACCAACTCTTAAGTAAGTCATGCTATGCAAATCGTTCGTCATACATAGATCATAATATAAATGTGTAAAGAAGCCTCAACTGACATAAAATAAGACCTTTTGGAGCCACCTTCCTTACGGGAGCCCGTCCCTTTTCGGACTAAGTGACCTTCTTTACAGGAGCCCGCACCTTTTCTGATTAAGTGGCCCTCCTTGCGGGAGCCCATCACTTTTAGGATTAAGTGACCTTCCTTACGGGAGCCCATCCCTTTTCGAATTAAGTGGCCTTCCTTACGGGAGCCCGTCCCTCTTTGGATCAAGTGACCTTCCTTATGTAAGCTTGTCCCTTTTCGGATTAAGCATTTCATAGAACTAGCTCATCAAACCATTACATGTCAATCATCATGTCATCATCACAGAATCATCATTCAGCTCATACGACATGCAATGGTCCTTCAATTCCTCAAGAAACTATAACCACACATTTTATCGAACACTTGGCGGGTGTGAAATGGTAGTATAAGACCATGCAATTTAGAGATGAAATCATGCAAGTAAATCCATTGTAAAATCATCAGTCAATACCTTGCAACACCCTCAAGCAATGTACATCAAAACCCCTCATCAAGTCTTACAATAGATCAAAGATTTATAGCTCAAAATATAGCGAAACAGTCACAACTTTACATAGCTTTAACATAGTTCATAGACATGTTCATACTAGCAAACCCATTTATAAAATCAATTTTGAATCATGTAATATTAATTAAAAGAGGTTTTAGGGACTATGGGTGGAAGGACCCAATGGTTCAACACCATATACCTTAGGTTTAGAGTTTCTTAGAATTGAGATTGGGAAGAATGGAAGCTTGGAAATGATCTTGGAATCCAATCTTGTTCTTGGGCTTCCTTGAAATTGAATTGGGGCTTGATGGAGACTCTTAAGAGGATTTGGGAGTGTGATTGAGATGAGAGTAGTGAAATTGGGTCTTTAAGATTAGAGTTTAGGTCTTCTAGGAAGGTTAAGATAGCCTAAAAAGTCAAAAAGGGTCATTAAGATACTTAGCATTCATGAAAATGCCATTAGTGAACGGATAGAAACATTGGCAGAGTATCATCTTACTGAAGACTTCACTGGTCGTATGGCACTCCATGGGTCGTGTGGAGTGCCTGTGAGGCAAGACATAGATAGAAATATGTAACTGGAACACTTGAGAAAAAGTTAGCATTGACGTCATTTTGACAACTACTTTCACGGATCGTGTAGCATTATACGGACCATGTACTGATCCATCCTACCTCACTTAGACAAAAAAGAAGTTGCTGGCCACCACACGCCAAAGTGACACAGCTCGTACCCCTTCACACGAACCGTACAAGGTAGTCGTGGACCATGCCTTAGCTTCCAATGCCACCTATGCCTAGCCAAGCCTCCTAAAACACCTCCACGACCCTCTTCACGACCACTGGTGAGTCACACGACCTGTGCCACTGGTCATGGACAATGAATTAGCCTCCGCACGCCATCTTTCAGCCCCAAACATTTCCCACCACCTGTACAAGGCCACACTATCCATATGGGTGCCCGTGGGGCTTTACTGCACGGGAGGGTCTCATGAAAATGGTCATAAGTCCTTCATCCGACATCTGAATGAGGTAAAGCCAAGTGTGTTGCAAAACCAACTCAAAGGATTTAAAATGACATATCGTGGGGCACCCAATTCCAAATGTGCCAAGAGTTATGCTTCTTTAAAGTTGACCCTTGCATGAAACAACTCCCAAGACTAAACTTGGAGGTAAGTCTTGAACTCGTTTAGGTACTAGGAGTCACCCATGATTCTAATACATCCCAAGCCTGACAAAATGAACCTTGAAACATAGATACATAAGAGCATAGAGTTATGGGGTGTTACACCTCCCGAAAGGGAAATAGACTTTGGTATAGGCCTCCTTCCCGATACTTAACCCATTTCCATTCCCCCTTACTGTATGGTTCCAGCAAAATTGAAAGAGTTGAAGGATCAATTGAGGGTTTTGTTGGACAAGGGTTTCATAAGGCATAGTAAGTCACCTTAGGGTGCATCAATGGTTCTCTTAGAATGTGCATTGATTACCGATAAGTTAATAGGGTTACCCTAATGAATAAGTAGTCTCTACCAAGTATTGATGACCTTTTTGATCAACTACAAGGGGCTACTCACTTTTCTAAGATTGATCTTTGGTCCGAGTACCACCAAGTAAAGGTGAGGGAATGTGATATTCCCAAGATGACTTTTCGGACTAGGTATGGGCACTTTGAGTTTGTGGATATGTCCTCTGAGTTGACTACTGCACTAGCTATATTTATGTATCTCATGAATAGGGTCTTTAAACCTTACCTTGACATGTTTGTGGTCTTTATTGATGATATATTGATTTACTCACGGAGTGAGGAAGAGCATGTGAATCACATGAGGGTGGTGTTGCAAATCTTGAGAGAGGAGTGGTTGTTTGATAAGTATGAAAAATCTAAATTTTGGCTGAAAGTGGTTGGTTTTCTAGGGCATGTGGTTTCGGGTGATGGCATTAAGATGGATACTAAGAAAACTGAGGTAATTAGAATTTTCCTAGACCCTTGACTCCGTCGGATATTAGGAGTTTCTTGGGTTTGGTGGGTTACTACCAGAGGTTTGTGAATGATTCTTCTTCTACTGCTTCTTCTATGACAAAGTTGACCCTAAAAAAGGTGACATTCGTATGGACCGATGACTATGAAAAGCATTTTCAAACTCTGAAAGATAAGCTTGTGTCTGCTCCTATTTTGGCTCTACCGAAAGGGTTGAAAGGGTTTGTGATATATTGTAATACCTCAAGAATTTGTTTGGAGTGTGTTTTGATGCAAAATGGCAAAGGGATAGCATATGCCTCTAGACAACATAAGGTGCATAAGAAGAATTATCCCACCTATGATCTTGAAATGGAGGTCATGGTGTTTTCTTGAAAATTTGGCGTCATTAATTGTATGGGTTCATGTTGATATGTTTACCGACCACAAGAGTCTCTAATATGTGTTCACCCAAAAAGAACTTAACTTGATACAAAGAAGGTAAATGGAGCTCCTCAAAGACTATGATGTGAGTGTGCATTATCATCCCAACAAAGCTAAGGTTATGGTCGGTGCTATAAGTAGAGTGTCCATGGGTAGCCTAGCTCATATTAATAATGGTAGCAAAGAGATGGCTATAGAAGTTCACCAGTTCGCTAGATTGGGGGTCAGGTTGTATGAAGTTAAAAATGGTGGTGTAGTAGTTGTTGATGGTTATAAATCTTTTTTGATAGAGGAAGTAAAGTCAAAATAAGATCTTGACTCTGCCTTGCTAGAATTGAAGACCATGGTGAAGGATAGTAAATTGGAGGTTTTCTCCCAAGGGGGAGATGGTTCCCTTAGGTACCAAGATAGGTTGCATGTGCCTAATTTTGATGACTTAAGGGAGTTGATCTTGAAGGAGGCCCCTAATTCATCCTATTCTATTCACCTTGGTTCTACAAAGATGTAAAGATACTTGAAGGAGATATATTGGTTGGGTGGTATAAAGTTCATCTCTGGATGTCATAATTGCCAACATGTGAAAGCCGAACATCAAAGGCCATGTGGCCTAGCCCAAGACATAGAAGTTCCTACTTGGAAGTGGGAAGAGATCAATATGGATTTTGTGGCTGGGTTGCCTAAGACTAGGAAACACTTTGACTCTATTTGGGTTGTTGTGGATAGAATAACAAAGTCGGCTCACTTTCTACAAGTCAAGACCACTTATGGTGCCGAAAATTATTCTATGTTGTACATTAATGAGTTGATTATACTGCATGGGGTGCCCTTGTCCATCATTTCAGATCGTGGTGCTCAATTCACTTCTCATTTTTGGAGGTCCTTCAAAAGAGGTCTTGGTACAAAGGTTAAGCTTAGCATGGCTTTTCATCCTCAAAAGGATTGTCAAGCCAAGAGGAATATCCAAACTCTTGATGATATGTTTAGAGTTTGTGTTTTAGAGCTTAAGGGTAGCTGGGATGAACATCTTCCACTTATTGAGTTTGCTTACAACAATAGCTACCACTCAAGCATTGGTATGGCTCCCTTTGAAGCTTTATACGGTAGGTGTTGTAGATCCGGGTTAGGTGGCTTGAAGTGGCGGAGATGGCCTTGTTAGGTCCGATCTGGTCCTAGAGGCCATGGAGAAGGTGAGATTGATAAGGAAGAGACTGAAAACAACCCTAAGTGAACAAAAAGTCCTACTCTGATGTAAGGAGAAGAGATCTTAAGTTTAAGGTTCGTAATTGGGTTTAAATGAAAGTCTCTCCCATAAAGGGTGTGGTCTGGTTTGGCAAGAAAGGGAAATTGAGCCTAAATTTTGTGGGTACTTATAGAGTTTTAAGGAGAGTGTGTAAGGTTGCATATGAGTTGGAGTTGCCTATGGAGATGAATATAGTTCATCCAGTCATCCATGTGTCCATGTTTAGAAAGTGTGTGGGTGACCCTAGTGGTATAGTGCCCTTAGAGGTTATGGGTATTATAGAAGATAATTTGACCTATGAGGAGGTCTTGGTGGTGATTTTTGATAGACAAGTGAAAAGATTGAGAAAGAAGGATGTAGCTTCTGTCAATGTCCTTTGGAGGAAGCAAAAAGTTGATAGTGCCACATGGGAAGCTGAGGTGTACATGAGAAAGCGATACCCGTATCTCTTCCACTCTACTCAAGCCGAAGGTAATAATTGTAGTCCCCTATATGATTTCAAGTCTTAAGCTTCTACCCTCATGTTATTTTTGCATGCATACATGTTTATGATAACAAGTTTATAGTTATTTTTGACATTCATGTTGAGATTTTTGAAAATGATGTTTAAACGCATTTGCAGCATTCATGTCGGGTTGAAATCTTCATGATTACTTCTCTTATTCATGTTTCTTTGACATTCCAGGATGAATGTTCCCAGGGTGAAGATGTTGAAAAGCCCCACAATGTGTTTCGAAATATTCCATAATCATAATTTTCAAATATCTTAAAATTCGTGAGTGATTTCAAAAATCAAACTTCATATTCTTGATCAGGGGTCACAATTGAGTGAGAAATGGGTATAACCCGAATTTTAAAATACCCGTAGCAAAATTATTTTTGTTAATTTTTTATTTCTAGTGGTGGTACACAACAAGGGCATAACACGCCTGGGGCGCGCCACTGTGTAATCCGAAGTCCGCATCTAGTCTGCGACATACTTGTGCTGCAGACCAGTGTATTATTTTCCTTCACTTTCTATATCGGCCATGTTCATTCTTACCCACTTAAACGTGAAATCACCCATAATTAGCCATTTTTCAACTCTATAACTCACGAAAACCATCTCTAAAGAATCTCTAAGACACTATCAATTCTCTATTCATAACTAAGGATCTGAAGCTCAATTTTGGAACTCAAGGACTCATATCAAGCTCTAAGTCTACTTCAAGTCTAATTTAAGGGACTCAAGGTTTAAGGTATGCAGGTTTTGTCCATTGGGTCCTTTCACCCATGGAGCCCGACCTTCTCTTTTGATGAAAATTGCATGTTCTCAAGTTGTATTACATATGGGTATCTCTTATCATGGATTATGAACGTAAATTATGTTGGGGTTTTATGAAGTATTGACTGATTATGCATGACTATCTATTTAAAGCTTATTCCATGAGTTGATCTTTTCTATTGAGACTATGCATGTTTTCAACTATGAAACTATATGTAACGACCCCGAAAATTGCTCGAAAATGTGCCTCGAAATGCCTGAAATTTTAAATTCCATATATCTAAAAATACGTCGCGATATCAAAAATCCGACTTCATATTCTTGTTTAGGGGGTCAAAATTAGGGGGAACGGGTCTAAACCAGATTTTAGAGCAATCGAATCACAATTTTAATTTTCCAAAATTTTGGTTTCCAAAAACGATCCGCTATAGCACCGCGACGCGTAGCTGTCGCAAACATGTGTTAGTTTGGCCTCTACAACAGGTCCGCATCGCGGACTTATGTATTTTGTTGCCAGTGATTTTTATCTCGGTCAAAGGCTTTTAGGTCTTGGGCCTAAGTGTTCCAAAACATGTTTTTACCTATACTTAGCCTTATTTCACACTCATATAATCCAAAGACATTCCCCAATATCCTCTTAAACCCTTAGACTCATACTTTACCCTAAAATTCAAGTCCCTAAACTCAAGACCAATATTAAGGATTTCTTTAAGGTTCTTCTTCAAGCTTCAAGTCTACATCTCCAATCTTAACCAAGTTCATTTCCAAGCTAAGGTATGTGGGTTTGTTTAATGGGTTCCTTCCACCCATGATACCTAAGCCTCCTTTTACTAAAATTGCATGACTTAAAGTTGATTTACAAAATAGTCTTGCATATTATAAAATTCGCTCCACACCATGTTAAAGCTTTGTAAAGTTGTGACTGTTTTGCTATGTTTTGCGCTATAAATCTTTGATCTATTATACGTTTTGATAACGGGTTTCGATGTATATGTATTGAGGGTGTTCCAAGGTGTTGATTGATTATTTTACAATGGATTTTCTTGCATGGTTTTATCTCTAAATTGGATGATTTTATACTACCATTTCACTCCCTTTACATGTTCGATAAAATGACCGGATGTGGTTTCTTGAGGAGTTGAAGGTCCAAAGTATGAGATATGATATGAATTACTATAAGATGATGAAATGAGCATGTATATGATATACTCTATATAAAGTGTTGCATTATAGCATACCCGATTCGGGGGGAAAAGAGCCCAAGTAACCACGTTTGGTTTTAATACGCACCAACCATGCGAGGGATTTATACTTCGTCACCATGTTGGTAAGGTGTTATTACCATCAACCATGTGTTGGGTTTATACCACACAACCACCAAGGGGTTTATACCTTGAATAGCTAGCTTGGTCTCTTCTACACACATGATATCCTATATGAGCATGACTTACTTAAGCATGTTTTACTTAAGCATTGATCATACATGTTATCTTATATATTATGCCTATTGCTTAATATTATGCATTTTGATTATGATTCCTATCTGTTGTTGCATTACATCCTACATACTTAGTACATTCATACGTACTAACACACACTCTATGCCTACATGATGTCACCATGTAAGCACCGGTGCCCAAGTTTATCATCCTCCTCCACGTGGCTTGTTCGGTGCTATTCAAGCTAGTTGGTTAGTCCTCCATTTCAGGGATCTTAGTATATGTTTCTCTTATTATGTATTTAACACTCTTCTTTACTTTCTATTTAGAGTATGAGGGTGAGCCCGGTTGCTTTCTCTTGGCCCCCGCTCTTATCTATGTAGTAGTGGTGTTGTTTGACATGCTATATCTACGATATGAGCATTGACTCTTATCCCTTGATTATGATGTTGTTCAAGCTTTCCCCTTAGTCACATTTCCCCTATTTCTACTCTTTTGTGTCATTTAAATGCTTCTGCGACCACTGATGGGTAATGATAAGTTAAGAGGCTTGTTTGGGGACCCTTCGGGCTCACCATTCGCCATGTCACATCTAGTCCCTATTTTGGGTCATGAAAAACTTTGTATCAAAGCACTAGGTTGATAGATACTTAGAGTCCAACACACTATGTTGATAAGATTCTTATTCATGCTTGTGTTGTGCACCACATCTATGAGTAGGAGGCTATGAGGCATTCTAGGATATGTTCCACTTCTTAATAATCCATGTCGTGCGATAAATTTAGATCCCCTAGGGTTTATTTCTAACCCTTAACTATTACATTCCTTGATATGTCTCAAGCTACTCAGTACAGTGATATGATGAATGTGGAGGTTCGCGATGCCCTATTGAAAGTGGCTAAAATGACGGCGAAATTGGCAACTCACCTCGAACAACAAGTGGGTGCCTCCAGGACTTCAAATAGTAAGAGGAGAGATAGTGAGGCCAAGAGGGCCTTTGTTAAAGGAATGTTCCAAAGTCTCAAGGATAGAGGTGATGCTTGCTATGTATCAAACATTTGATAAGGCTCATAGTGGCCGATTTTTGAAGGGCACCAATGCATGTTTCGATTACGGCGAAGTGGGACATAAGAGGAGGGATTGTCCTCGAAAATGCAATAAGAGTAAGAAGGGTGATGAAGGGATGATCGTCTTAGGTGCCCAAAACATGGGAGGACTCGTAGTGGGGCATGTTGGAGGAACATGGGTGTACATTTTAGGTGTGGTGAGATAGGCTACAAAATTTTGATTTGCCCTTATGGTTAACATTTAGATCAAGGTGGGCATGCTTGTCAAGTGACTCGAGGAGGGGATGAGATGCCAGATGCTATTGGTGTTAAGTTGAAGTTTTCTTCGCTTTGTTGTGCATGTATTGTTAGGCCCAGTGTGCCACTATTTCTTTTTTGATCTTATGGTTGCTAGTGGGGCTTCTTATGTGCAAAAGATGTTGTGTAGATCTTTGGTGTCTATCCTTTTGATGGGTATGTTGTTGCTAGGAGGTCCATAGGTGTTGATCCAGGTTTGTATTGCATTAAGCCTTGCTTCATGGCTTGTTGGAGTTGGCATGGTGGATTTTGATGTCATTTTGGGGATGGAATGGTTGCATATGTGTAGTGTCATCATGGGTAATAGGTCCCGTAGAGTTAGACCCCGACTCTCTAATGAACCCACATATAAAAGGAAGGTTGTTAGGTGATACTATGGACGGTAGGTTCATTTCATGTCTAAAGGTACGACTGGGTCCTAAGGGGTTGCGTTTGTCATCTTGTGGGAAATGGAGGTGTAGAACCTAAGTTGTTTTGTTATTGAGTTGTTGTTGGTGGTAGATGAGGCTTTGAATGTCCCTTTTTGATATTTCAAAATTGGGGTAGTGTCTTTTGGTTTGACTTGTGCGCCGATTATGCCTAAAAGTCTCATGAATAGGATCTTTTAGCCCCTACTGTAATAGGTGTATGGTTGTTTTAGTGATGATATGATGGTATGTGATCCCTAATGAGGTAGTGCATGTGAGTCTTTTGAGGGTAGTACAACAAAGTTTAAGGAAGAAGAAGGTTGGACGTTAAATAGAAGGAATGGGGATTTTGGTGGTAAGAGGTTAACTTTCTAGGTCGTGTGATGTGGGGTGATGGTATTAAGGTGAACCCTAAAAAGACGAAGGTGATTACAGATTAGCCTAGACGTTGACTCCCTTTGGTTTAGAGCTTCTTGGGGCTTAGTGGGCCATTACCTGAGTTTGTGAATAAATTCTCTTCTATTGTTTCCCCTATGACTTAGTTGACACTAAGTAAGGACAATGTTGTGACCGACATTTTGAGTGGGGTGATTTGATAGGGTTGGGAGTTGATATTTCCTGTGTCATTCCTTGGTGCTAGTAGGATTCATGTGTATGAGGGTTGATCCTTGATCCCTTCCAATCGAGGAGACCTTAAACTATTTTCAAGAAAACCTACATGAATTTTTCTTACTTTAATTTGGAGTTTTAATATTATGATTCCTAAAATTCTATTGATGCATGGGTAGTGTTTATTTGATAATTTTAATATAATTTAAACCATTTATATGAGGATTTACTTTGGCTTTATGAAATTATAAGTATGCATGTGCCCCTTTTGAATTACTTATGCATGAGAGATTACACTATGGATTTAAATATGGAATTAATTATGTTTTCACTTCAATCACATATTATAAATATTGATTTTAGATTGAGTCTTAAGTACCCATGTCATTCCCTCATTGATCATAGCATATACTTTTATGTACATGGATTAATTTGAGAAATTACGTTATGCGTTAAGCCCAATTTCATTTTATGGTATGAATGTGACAAAATGTTGTTTATGACAATATTGTGACCACACATATGTCTTCGGTTTTTTGGCTCATTGAGCATTTGGGGTTCTTCTACCATTTTGTGTATAAATAGGCTATTCTTATGCATGAATATTATGACTATGAAATTATGATTTTGGCATTTGAGCCTAAGTATGAATTATTATGAATGGTGTTTGGCTTTTAAGCCCAATTATGCATTGAAATGATTTGGAAAGAAAAATGACTATTGCCTCTTAGAAAGTATGTATATGTATACTATAAGTATTCTTGTGGGATGACAACTTAGCACCGATAGATTGAGAGGGGGGTCTATAAGGGTTACCCCATGTTCTTGTTGCATAGAGCCTTGTCTTGTGATCTTGGTTGAACTTAGCTTGATGTGTTGGAGGTTTTGTGGTAGTCTAGGCTACTTTCATAGCATGCTTCCAATGAGTGTAGAACCCGTAAAGTTGTAATATAATGGTTAAGGATGGTCGATCTATTTGGCCAACTATAATAGGGTAGTCACTTCCCTAAGGTTGATTTAAGGCTCGAGTTTTGTTCTCAAGTGTCGAGGGGGGTAGATGATATCCCTAGGCGCCCTTTTGAACTAGGAATGAGCATTTTGATTATTGGTGGAGTTGTTAGGTGGGCTTGTGCACTAGTTGTGTCTATTGGGTTTCATGAATAGGGTCTTAAAACCCTACCTTGGTATGTTTGTGGTGGTCTCTAGTGATGAGGTATTGATTTGTTTAGAGCTTGTGAATCATTTGGGGTTAGTGTTGCAAGCCTTGGCGAAGGTGGCTCGAACTTCTTAAGGACTATGATATGAGGTGCATTATCAACCCGATATCGCTAATATGGTGGCCGATGCTTTGAGTAGGGTGTCCATGGGTAGTCTAGCACATGTTGATGATGGTGGAAAAGGGGTGGCTAGAGAGGTCAATCGGTTGGCTAGATTGGGAGTTAGGTAAGAAGAGGTGGATAATGGTGGTGGTGGTGTTGTTGTTGATGGTTCTAAATATTCATTGGTTGAGGAGGTGAAAGCTAAGTAAGATCTTGACCCCACTTTGTTGGAATTGAAGGCATTGGTAAAAGATGGTAACGTGGAGGTTTTCTTCGAAGTGGGAGATGGTACCGCTAGATACCAAGGTAGGTTGTCTGTGACTTGTGTTGATGGCTTACAAGAAAGGATTCTAGATAAGGCTCATGGTTCTTCCTATTCTATTCACTCCAATTCTACTAAGATGTATAGAGATTTGAGACAGATGTATCGGTGGGGAGGTATAAAGAGGGACATTGGCAGATTTGTTTTTGGTTGTCATAGTTGTCAACAAGTCAAAGCCGAGCACCAAAGACTAGGTGTCCTAACACAATACATAGAGATTCCTACTTAGTAGTGGGAGGAGATTTATATAGATCTTGTAGTTAGGTTGCTCAAGACTAGAAAGGGTTTTGATTCTATTTGGGTTGTGGATGATTGGATGACATACTCGGCTCACCTTCTACCGGTTAAGACCACATGTGGGGCTGAAGATTATACTAGGTTGTACATTCATGACATGGTGAGGTTGCATGGAGTTCCTCTGTCCATCATATCGGATCGTGGTGCTCAATTTACTTCACATTTTTGGAGGTCCTTTCAAAGGGGTCTTGGTACAAGAGTTAAACACAATACGACCTTTCACTGTCAAATGGATGGACAAGCCGAAAGAACTATCCAAACAATTGAGGATATGCTTAGGACTTGTGTATTGGAGCTTACTGGTAGTTGGGATGCATGATCATTTTCCATTGATTGAGTTTGCCTATAACAATTGCTATTGTTCTAGCATCGGTATGGCCCTTTTTGAGGCTCTCTATGGTAGACGTTGTAGACCACCGGTGGGTGGTTTGAGCTTGGAATGGTGGCTTTGCTGGGACCAGATTTTGTTATGGAGGCTCTAGAGAAGGCTAGGATGATTAGAGCAAGCTTGAAGATGGCCCAAAGTTATCAAAAGTCCTTTGCCGATGCGAGGAAATGGGATCTTCAATTCAAAGTGGGTGATTGGGTTTATATGAAGATGTCCCCCATGAAGGGTGTGGTTCGTTTTGGTATGAAGGTCAAGTTGAGTCAAAGATATGTGGATCCTTATAGGGTAATGATGAGGATTGGCAAGGTAGCTTATGGGTTGGAATTGCCTACTCAAATGGATTTGGTTCATCCATTCATTCATGTATCCATGTTGAGGAAATGTATGGGAGACCCTAATGCTATTGTGACTCTTGATGTTGTGGATATTGTTGAAGATAACTTGACCTATGAAGAGCTTCCAATTCAGATTTTGGATATACAAGTTAAGAGGTTGAGGGACAAGGATGTGGCTTCTGTTAAAGTCCTTTGGAGGAATCAACAAGTTGAAAGTGCTACTTGGGAGGCAAAAGCGGACATCCAAAAGAAATATCCTTACCTTTTCTAATCAACTCTAGACTAAGGTATCAATCTAAGTCCCCTTTGTGATTTCAAGTCTTATGTTCAGCCGTCATGTCATTGCATACATTCATGTTTAAATTGACAAGTTCATGATGATTTCACACTAATGTTGAGATTTTTGAAATGATGTTTAAGTGCATTGTTGCATCCTTATGTGGGCTGAAATTGTCATGTTTATGTCTCCCATATACATTTCTGTGACATTCTAGGATGAATGCTCCCAAGGGGGAGATATTGAAACGACCCTAAAAAGTGCTTGAAAATGTGCTTCAAAAATGCCTTGAATCATAATTTCCATATATCTCAAAATCTGTGCGTGATATCGAAAATTCAACTTCATATTCTTAGTCAAGGTCAAATTGGGTGAGGAATAGGTCTAACGCTGATTAAGAGCAACCGTAGAAAAATTTGAAAATCGCAAAAATGCAATTTCCAGTGTGCATCTGCACCCCTGGCACGACGCGCCAAGGGTGCACTATAGTGTATTTTTTGCTGCTAGTTTCTATATTGGTCCATGGCTTTTGGGTCTTGGGCCTAAGTTCTCCTATGCATGGAAACACCTATACTTAGACATATTTTACCCTCATATCATTCAAAACATTCCCCAATACTCACTCAAACACTTAGACTCATGTTTCACTCCAAATTCCAAGTCCCAAAACTTATCAGGATCTTAAGGTTTTCACTCAAGCTTCAAGTCTCCATTTCCAATCTTCTTGAAGGATTCTCCAAAGCTAAGGTATGTGGGTTCCAACCATTGGGATCTTTCACCCATGGTGCCCAAGCTTGCTTTTACCTAAATTTGCATGATTTAAATTTGATTTACTCATGGGTCTCACTTATTATGAATTTCACTGCACACCATGTTGGGGTTTCATGAAACTGTGATAGTTTAAGCATGTTTTAAGCTAGGAATCTATGATCTATTATGATATTTGATGAAAGATTTTGATGTATATTTTTTGAGGGTGTTACCAAGTATCTATTGATGGTTATACACTAAATTTTCTAGCATGCTTCCACTCTTGAATTACATGGTTTACACTAGCACTACACACCCGCCAAATGTTTGATAAAATGTCTGGTTAATGTATTTTGAGGAATTAAGGATCCAATGCATTTCTTCTGAGGTTAATGACTTTATGATGATGAAAGGAATGTATGTATACGATATTCACTTATATAGTGTTGGAAAGTGACCATGCCCAACTCGAGGGGTTAAGAGCCCGGGAAACCATGTCGAGGGGTTTGTACCTTGATACTAGTCAAGGGGTTGTGTATTGATAACCAGGTTGAGGGGTTAGTACCTTAATCACCAGGGGTGGTAGGGTTCGACTATCCACCAATCAATCAAGGGGTTTGTACCTTGGTAACTGGGTTGAGGAGTTAGTTCCTAAATCACCATGGGTGCTAAGGTGCAACGATCCACCAACCAACTAAAGGGGTTCTTATCTTGGTAAACTATGGGTTCCATAATGATGGTCTCTTCTTACACATGTATTATGTACTATGTAAGCATGATTTACTTCAAAGCATCTTACATGCATGTATTATTGTTATATGCTCATCTATTGCCTAACTATACATTTTGACTAAGTTGCCTATCTATTGTTACATTGCATCCTACATACTTAGTACATCCAAACATACTAAAGCCTACTATATGCCTACATGATTTTACCATGTAGGGACCGGAGTCCCACTTCATCATCATCCTTTATGTGGCTAGTATGACTTCTCTAAAGCTAGTTGGTGAGTCCTCCATTTCAGGGACAATATCTATGTTCTTATGCTATGTATTGCGACTCTCTTTATTTATTATATATTTGACTTATGAGGGTGAGCCTGGTTGCTTGTCTTGGGCCTTGCTAAGTTCTATGGTTATAGGTGTTGTTGGACATGTTATATGTAATGCTATGAGCTTTGACTCTCTCTCAACTCTGATGTTTATGATATGAAAGATGTCCCTTAGCCCCGGCTATCCCTATTTACTACCTCTTGATGTTAATTTTATTATTTTCGCGACCAAGGATGTGTAATGATGTGCTAAGAGGCTTATTGGTCCTTTCGGGTTTTGCATGCACCGTGTCATGTCTAAACCCTAGGCTTGGGTCGTGACACGCTACTAGAGGTCAAACATGTTTATGGGATACTCAAGTCATGTTCTTACAAGCTATTCTTGTTATGATTAAAGTATGATTATTTCAAGTACTCTGTGGGATTTGACGTAGCACCGATTGAGGCTTAAGATGATGGCTCGACTGAAGGGGTCCTTAGATAGTGTTTTAAGTCTCTAAACTATGTGCCACCATAGGATTATGATTATTACCCTTTCTATACTAGTGGATCTATCTAGTTCATGTTATCATATTTTTTTTGTGTTGCCAAGTAGACCACACTTCATCGGGAGGTATCATGCCCGGTCCCTGAACCGAGGGGGTGTCAGGTGTCGGAGTCCAAGTTATAGTTATTTGGTCTATGTCAGTTGAGGTTAGTTCCCACATATGCATGATATATATTGTGCAAGATGAATGATTTACAAGCATGTTTTTATTATGAGCATTGATCATGCATGCCATATTGAGATTATATACCCATTGTTTATGATTATGTATTTTGGCTATATTGGCTTATGTCTTGTTGCATTGCATCCCACATACTTAGTATATTTAAAATTACTAAAGCATACTCTATGCCTACATGATATTACCATGTAGGGATCGGAGCACCTTTTGATCATCCTCCACATGGCTAGTTCGGTACTTCGGAGATAAGCATTGGTGAGTCCTCAAGTCTGAGGACGCTATTTACATTACTCTTGCTATTTTAAGACTTCATTATGTTGAAAACGTGTTATTATGAGGCTGAGCCCAGAAAGTGTCTTGATACCCGCTCCATTCCATTTTAGAGGTTTTGTTGGATTTTATGATGTACTTATGCTATGAGCTTGACTCTTATATGCTTTTATGATTATCAAAGACTTCCCTTAGCCCCACTTCCCTTTTTACTGTAATTCTTATTCTTGTTTATTTTTCTTTCGTGACCAAGGATGTGTGGATGATATGTTAAGAGACTTCTTTGGAGTCCCTTCGGGTTCCCATTCGATGTGTCACGTTAGGCCCTAGGCTTCAGTCATTATCATCGTGTTCTTGTAAAGGTTTTAGAGTTATGAATACTAGAACTTTTAGCGGTCTCATGAGCCATTCGGTGGTGGGTCAAGTATGATTGGCGACATAGATTTTGACTGTATTCCCAACTTGAGAGTGAACCTTTGTTACTACAATGCTAGCCGGTCTCTCTGAATGTTCAACGTATCATTGATTGTGTAGGCGATGCCGCTTTTCTCTAAATTTTTCTACTTTTGCTCCCTTCCCAAGTATTTGCCGAGCATTGTCCATTTATACACTTCTAATCCTATGTCCTGACATAACACATGCATATTAGTTAAAGATTGGAAATAATAGCACACTAAGGACAATATTTCTTGGCAAGCTAGCCCCAAAATGAATCCAAAATATGGACTCATCGACACCCCCAACTTACACCTTTGCTTGCCCTCAAGCAAATGAAACATCAAACATCCAATTTGGAGCTTGCAAATAGGGCCATAGGGAGCAACACATACATTTCCACCTTTTTCATCCCCTCTTGAGCTTCAAAAAACAACTTACATGACTTTGAACCCTCAAGAGATGACTGATGTAACACCCCACACCTTACAATACTAGTACTATACAAATGAAACATGATAGGGTTTGGTTAAATTAGCGCTAATTTTTAAAAATGCTTGAATCTCGTGTTAATTGGCTATATGTGAGTCCAACGCTTAAGAGGGTCGAGTGCATACATGTTTTGTATCTAATCGAGGAGATTACGATCTTAAATGAAGTGAGAGAATTGAGGTGATGTAGGACTTAGTAAGCTAGTAGGTGAGTCACCTACTTTCTTAGCTTAAATTTGCTAGCTAAACGGAGACGAGGCTCCACATCGAATTGGTCCAGGTCCGATTATGAATAAATCTGTGTTAAGGGTGTAACCTTAGCCCATGTTTTAGCATCATAAATGGACTGTATGATCAGCCCAAGGAGGATATTAAAAGGACCCTAAGACATCACAAGTTCTTGGATACTTTGGGCCTAACCCAAGTGAAGAAGAAAGCTGAAAAATAGGCAGCCCAAACCCAACCAATTTGGAGCTTTGGAGCCCCAGAAGGCCCAAATGAAAGGAGAAAGGAGCTGCATCACCTACTTGGTGGAATAAGGATGAGAATGCCTTAGTAAGGAAGCAAAAATCACACCTTAAAAAGGGTTAAAGCAGCTCTCACAAGTCATTGTTCACTTGACCAAAAAAATAGATTTGTCTCCAAGTTTTTTCTCAACTTTTCTTAACTTTGTAAAGCAAGCTAAAAGGTACTTCTAGGGTTCTTGGATAAGCCCTACAACTTGAATATAAGTGGTAAGTAAGTTTACACATATGTTTAGCATAGTTTTCTTATGAAAAACAAGAAGTATATGCTAGTATGTTGTGAGGGAAATTCTGGACAGCTTGTATGATAAGGATTCTTGTGAACTTTTCTTGTTAAATAAGAGGTTTTTCTCTTGTTGGTTGGCTTTATTATGATGTAAAACTTATGTATTTAACAAAGGTTGGTCTTACAGTAATGTAACAAGGCTGATCAACCACTTTTACAATCCACAAAAGTGAGTCCTTATATGATATCGCAATTGTGTGCTTAATATGAACTTGTGGGCTGTTGGATAGAAGGCTA